>MQUG01004070.1:0-31757 GCA_007213375.1 Steinernema feltiae | reverse complement strand
CATTCAATCGGTCAATCGAGAAGAGGCTGAAAACTATGATTCGGACGATGAAGAAGAAGAAGACGTGGAAAGTGGTGATTCAGATGAAGACGATTTCCACGATGAAGAGATTGTTGGCGACTGCATTTGTGGCGACGAGGATGGAAACAGTGAATGCAACTACGATTGTAAATTAGCGAAAATATCTAGCGACAATTGGAAGGAAGAAGATTGTGAGAATTGCAGAGGGTGCGAGTTTTGCGCGGGCTATAGGTGCCACAGGTGTGACTATACTGTCCGTTGTTCTTATTGTGGTGACTATTAGTCGCAATGTTTTGCTTCTGTTTGTGTTTGTGTAGAATAAAATACGTCCTGTAAGCAAAAATAATACGATTCACTGAAGATCGGAGTATTAAGGCGCGGGCCTGCCATTTATCAGAACATGTGGTGACCTTGTCACGAGCACGGGCAACGGTGCCACGTAACTGTGAAGTTGACGGTCGCATTGAAACTTTCGTGCAGAACGAACCGCAAAAATTCCATTTAAATGCAAAAACAATCCTCTATTTATCAAGCTTTTTCTGACAATGAATGAATTCCCGAATGAGCTTGCAGATGCGCTGGAACTGTACGATATCGCCGCGACTCTCCGCACCAAGAAGACGATCGACTGGAAGGATTACGGCGATCAACTGATGGCGCTCACCGATCGGCTCTTCGCACGACGCGAAGCCGAAGCTACTTTGACCAATTCGAGAAGAGCTTCGCGCACCTCTCGCCGACACGCGCACGACGTCGTTGGAGGAGTCGGTCACTCCAGTTACCTGCAAGAGCTATCGCCCATTGGACGGGCCTTGGGGACACAAGGCCAAAAACCATTGGACGGAGCTTGCAGAGTTCGAAAGTGAGTAAGCGGCGATACATATATGGTAGACTGGCACAAACGAAAATGGAGAAATCTGCTGGAAACCCGGAATTGTCGGGAAACTGAGTTTGCACAATCTTTGCAAGTGGACTGACGGATATGAAGGGGACCAATTTTACTCAAGTCTTAGTTGGTCGTCATTCACCGACATTGATATCTCGTTCCACAGCTCGAAAAGCTTCGCACTCCCGAAGAATTGAAGCCTCTACGAGAATTCATCAAACGAAAGCTCGAATCGTCGTATCTGCGCAACTTGGCACTAAGATTAGTGGAGATCTACAGCTGGAAGAGAAGCTCTTGGACTTCTGCACGTCAGAAAAATGCGAGTCGTTGAACTGGGATTGTCAGCCGCTGTCAGCCGACTTCTTCGTTCAGGTCTACAACGCGTTCAAGAAGAAGCGCTCGATCGCCATTGAGCCTTCAAAGGAAGTCACCGGATCATCGACCAAGGGGCTCTGATGGACCTAGTGCAGGCCTTGCAGCTCAAGAAGAAAGAGAATGCATCTGACTACGGTCTCAACCCGCTCTCAGAAAACGATGCCGTCTCAATTCGGACTAAACATCATGTGGATCGCAAAAGGTCCACGTACGCATTCAATCGGTCAATCGAGAAGAGGCAGAAAACTATGATTCGGACGATGAAGAAAAAGAAGAAGACGTGGAAAGTGGTGATTCAGACGAGGAAGTAGAAGAAGACGAGGATGGAAACAGTGAATGCAACTACGATTGTAAATTAGCGGAATCATCTAGAGACAATTGGGAGGAAGAAGATTGTGAGAATTGCGAGGGGTGCGAGTTTTGCTCGGGCTATTCGTGCCACAGGTGTGGCTATACTGTCCGTTGTCATTATTGTGGTGAGGAGCAATGATTTTGCTTCTGTTTGTTTTTGTGTTGGATAAAATACGTACTGTAAACTGTAAGCAAAAAATAATACGATTCACCGAAGCTCTGAAATCAGAATTCATGTGGGATAGCTCATTGTCAGTCTTGAGCTATAGAAAATAGGGGGGACCCTACAATTCCTAGAAAATCACTGGTCTTGGCGCGATTTGATTGCGGTTGGAAATGCGTTGTACGGAGTTGCAGGTGTTGGCTAGCGTTGCAGGTGGATCAGTCTCAGGGCGCTTGTTCGCCGGTGCACGATGAAGTTGACGAGGACGAAGACAAGAACACAAGTAATTAACACAACTCGTTATTACGCTCCGTGGAGCGGGTCGACGTTAATGACAACTGGAAGTGAGCTTAAATTGAAAACATTTCGAATATGAGGACAAAAGGATCCGACCTTGGAAGTTATGAAATCGGAGGAGAACAATAGGGTGAGTAGGAGCGAGCTCATTAGTTATGCGCACAACCTTGACAGTTTTCGAAATGGTAATCAAATGAGAAAGAAATAATGATTGACATGCGGTTACGATTACGGTTACGGTATCGATTACGGTAACAAAAATCGATGTTCGTGTAAGAACAAGCAGTGAGTCACGTCAGCTTACATTCGTTTGGAGCTTACATTCCGCGTTCTGTTTAAGTGACTAAGAATCAAGATTATTGAAACCGATTTACGCCTTTAAATTGCGTGTTAAGCTATAGGTGCCACAAGTGTGGTTACTGGGCCAATTGTCGTTATTTTGATTACGATGATTAATCGCATTTTTGTTATTTCTAGTAGATGTTTTGTTGGATAAAATAGACTCCGCGGCCATTGCAATTAGTGTACAACGTGACATAGGCCCATTTCGGTCAAGGTGTAAAGGCGGACAGTATTCATGTTGCAAGCAATCATAAATCTGGACAAGTTTTGCCTCTGTGATGCTCTGGTCGCCATTAACCATCAATTACACTTTGTCGTTTGTGATAAAGTTGTTTGCACACGGACAGAGTTGAACCGTTGACCTTTTGGCCTAGAGCCAACGCTCCTATCTGAGCACTGGCCGCTTACTGCGTGGACATTGCTTGTTTCGGTATAGCGGAGTACTGGCGCATAGTACTCTACATTTGCCATTTTGTTCACTCAAAAACCAACCGCAAAGCTAAAGTTCTGTGGTAGGTCTGCTTTGCTTCCAGATCAAGAGCCAGGTCTGCTGAATACGCCCAAAATTCGCCTGCTAATTGCAAAATTCTACTCTGAATTGGTTGGTGATTGCTGGCTATTGTGGTAAACGGCGTACAACTACAGTAACTACAAAACTACAGAAATTGGAGAAGAACTGTACCTGAAGAGTCCACAAGGCGTCTATCACCGCCCTACAGACTATAAAATAGCAAAAACATCAATTTGTAAGATGTACAACGTCAATTACATCAAGATCGATTGCCACGCTTCACTTAAAGGGCGTCTCAGGCAGCGATCGCGTATACCTCCATGACTGTTGCCATTCAAGTTCTTCTCTTCCTATCAGGCGTCTGCAATGTTTCTGCGTTAAATTGCGTCTTCGAGAGCGCGCAAAACAGCGTCTCTTCACGTGTTCATCCAGGTGCGCATCCTCCAAAACAGCATCAGCAGATGCAGCTGTAGATGCGCCGTTTTACGGCCCTGTTTGTTTGTTTGCGTGTGTGTGATCCGCGTTCCTTCCGCTTATCTCCTCGCGATGCAAACATCGTTCTCACTTTGTTCGCAGAGGAAATAAAAACTTCGCTCCTTTCATGCTTCTTTCGCTCGTTCTGCGCTCGCTTTGATCGAGCGGTTTTGATTCTTCTGCGCGGCATGATCGATGCGCGCGAGAGATTACACCGCGCGAGTGCAGCCGGTTCGCAGTACCCTGCGAACTTCCAACGAGTACATTGCGTGTGTTGCGCTGCTTCAGGCATGGAGGACGAGGAGCTGCAGATGACGACGGCGAAAGCTCCAAAGTCCAACTTGGGCGACTTTCAGAAGCTCGGGCGCTATGTGCTGCTGCTCTGTGTGGTGCAGGAGTTTATGTGTCTCTCGCAGCTATCGAATATGACGTTCATGATCTACGGAGGTAGGAGAAGTTGATTTTTGACTGTTTAGATGTGAGAAGGTCTTTTTGTAGCCTATTGATCGTGGGTAGTTTGGTTGTTTTTATTTTGCAATGCTAGTTATTAGAACATTGTAAAAAGTGCGCATTTGATCGTTCAAGTTGTTGCTAAGCGCTGTTGCTAAGCGACAGCGTCATTATATTCGTAAAATCGGTATTTTCTCACTCGAAATGTTAATTGTTTGTGCTAGTCGGCTACTTTAAAGGTAAAATGCCACTTTTTGATCGACTTCCAAACTGCAAATTGTAAGGAACCTTACGTAATTAGGTCTTGTTCGATCACAAATCCTTCTTGCTGGCTGCTATACCTTCTTCCATGTTCACGTTTTTGAAAATTCTAATAGTTTTTCTCATATTGGGAACGAAATTTTCACAAAAAACCAATGTAGGAACGAGGATTGACGTTTTGGCATTTCATATCAACTCCATTGCGGCGCACCTTGAATTGTCCCAGAAGAGAAACGACTGATTCTTGAGGAGCAAATAAAAAACGCGTTAATCGAATTGTCAAAACTTGTTTTTTCGTTGTTTTGCGCTCTACATGTCACATTTGAGTGATTTCTTGATTGATGCTGGTCATGAGCATTACCTGCAAACACCAAAAAATGCGCGTTTGAAGAGACCAGTGTGCGACTTTTTCCGCAATTTCAACTTCATTGAGTGAAAACAAGTGCTAATTGCGCCGGAAAGGCTCACTTCGTGCCAGGCTCTATGTAGTGAAAACAACCACCGGATGTCTCATACTTATTGTGGATTCAAAATGCCAATAGGGTAAACTCCAATCCTCGGCCTCAGACAAAAAACAGACGAGATTCAGGTCGTCCACGCCCCACTTTGTCACCTTTGTTTTCGAAAGCGCAACCGGCGCGACAAACAATCAAAGAGTACATTTCCCGCGTCGCCGTCATCCGCTTTTGTCTTTCAGGCTATTCACCGACGCTCAAGAGCTGCGGACAGGTGGAGTTCAGTGGCTCCGACAGCCAGCGATGCCAGCAATGGCTGCTGGCACGCAATACGACGCCCGACTGCCGGACGCAACTCGAGGCGCAATTCGAGTCGGTCAACTACGAGGTGCGCATTCCGCTCCTAGCGCTCCTCTCCTCTAGAACGCGATGCTTTCAGTTCCAATTGATCTGCGAGGAGGGGATCCTCGTCAAGAACAGCATCAGCTTCCAGATGTTCGGCGTGATGGTTGGCGCGCTCGTTTTCGGCCAACTCTCCGAACTCTTTGGCCGGAAACGCGTCCTCATCTTCTGCCTCACAGGAATGTTCTCCTTCTCCGTGTTATCCTCGTTCGCCACGACTTTCGCCGCTTTCAACGTCGCGCGCTTCTTTGTGATGATCTTCACCGGAGGTCAAATGAGGTACCGTAGCCTCTTAAGCTCTCCTCTACTCTTATTTTCTGTTGCAGCGTGCAACACGTGTTCATCCAGGAGAATCTCCCTAAAAGGCACCGCGTCTGGATCGTGACCGTTTTCTCCTATTCGCCCAACTACATCGTCTTCTCGCTCATCGCGTTCTTCGCGCGCGATTGGCGGAATCTCTCCCGCTACTCCGCGCTCCTCTCCAACGTCCCCGGAGGTCTTCTGCTCGCGTTCTTCGTCCACGAGAGTCCGCGTTGGTTCGTGCAGAAGGGACGTCTGGAGGACGCGCGGGAAACGCTCCTCGCAATCGACCGATTCAACGGAACTTTCACGGAGAAGCGCGCGGCCGAGTTGGACGACGTTTTGGAGAAGGAGAAGACGGTATGGAGGCTCTAAGAGACGCTGCATGACTGAAGCTGTTGTTTAGATCCACGAGACTCAACGACGAAAACGGCGCTATTCGTTCTTCCATCTCTTCTACACGTGGAAACTCACCAGCTACATCCTCACGCTCTCGTTCGCTCTGTAAGTCCTCAACCCGAACCATCAGATATGTGAAAATGAATTAGGAATTTTGAGATTAGAGGTTAGAGAGGGCAAAAATCTGTTAACTAATGTTGGATTACTGTAAATTCCAACGCTACCGTACTCAGTACAATCCCCTTTCCAGAATGTCCGCGAGCATCATCTCCTACGCGCTGATGTTCAACATGGATCGCCTCAGCGGCTCCATCTACCTCAACTCGATCTTCTTCGGCATCTTCCGCTACGCGATGAACATCCTCGTCGGCCTCACCGACTACTACATCCCGCGCGCTGGTCGCAAATCGATCCACAACGTCGCCATGGGATTCATCCTCTTCGCGCTCTCCGCGGTCTTTGTCTCTACCGTACTCGGTCAGCAAGCGGCGATCGAGACTCAGTGATCAAAGGGCGCTTTCAGAGTCCGAAGAAGGCGTGTGGATCACGCGCGTGGCGACGTTGAGCGCCGCGGCGATGACCTCGCAGTTGTTCCTCGTCAGCGGAATCGCGACGACCGAACTCTTCCCGACGGCGGTCCGCAACCTCGCCGTCAGTTTCACCGCCATTTTGAGTCGCAGCGGATCGATCGTCGCGCCTCATCTCTTCTATACGGTAGGCCGCTGCACGACTACAACTACCGTACTCTTCAGGCGCTCATCTGGAAGCCGCTGCCCTACGCGATCATGCTGGCGGTGGTGGCGGTGGAACTCGCCTCCTTCAACATCGCGATTCCCGAGACGAAGGGGACGCACATGGCCGATCACATGCCCGGACCGGAGGAGCGGATCTTCGCCGCGAAGCGGAAGATGACGGCGGAGGCGGCGCTCTTGCAGAGTCACTGATCGTCGTCGTTGGTGGTAAAATGAAATTAAACATGAGAATACGGATCACCGGTTTTGGTTCAGATTAGCTCGTTTGGGGTCCTGAAATCACAAAAGTGCAAAATGTGGGTTTGTCTGTTAGTCTTCATTTCTAGATTAAGCGCCAATTTCGCTGCAATGTACCGTATGCCATGAAAATGACCAAAAATCAAACACTTTGCTTTTAATCCAGGTTGTTATGCAGGCTTGTTTACTGATGAAAGGTTCGCAGCTTACGTAACCGCATTGTTTTGCCACTGAGAACGACATGAGAACGTAGTTTTAATCAAAAACAAACTTGCGCAAACAACGAGTGCATCTCTTTCCATCAACAGTTATGCAAAATGCGCTAAATCGTGCCGCATTTGCCAAAAGATTAGCATTGTTCTAAATTTGAGCCAGAAAACGCAAAAAATTAGTTTCAAAATTTTACATCAAATTCAAGTTTTTTCTCACAAAGCTGTTCTTTATTAACCGGAATATTCGGTTTTTCCTAATTTACAGTAGAATCCTTCAGTGTCCCGCGCCATAATCGAACCCGAAAAGTGGCGATGGGCAAAACCTAGAAGACAAACCAATTTTTTCATTTTTTTTCGATTTCAAGCCTAAAAGAAGCCAGCCACGCTTTCCTGAAGAGCAACCAATAATCTCTCAGTGCGACCGAAAAGTCGCCATTTCAAAGAGACTACATCGACTTAGTCGCGACACCTCACGCGCGCGGTAACCGAAGAGAATCAACAGATAATGTCCAAGTGTAATCGATAAGCGAGTTTCCCGATTTTGACACCTTCCACCTGACCTTTGGCGTGCAGTGTGTGTGATTGTGTGACGTTGTTTCTGCTGCTGATGCAAAAAACGTCAGAATGACTAAAGATCGTCGTTTTCTGTCGTTGTCGTGTGGTGTCGTCGTTGCAACTCCATCTTCTCCATCATCATCTTCTCCTGCTGCTGCTGCCTCAAGACGCGCCGCTTATCGCAGGCCATTAAACTTGTATGTGTGGCTTCATGGCGCACTTTGAGTGCCTTTTTTGTGGATGCAATGCACCGCCGGGGAACGCCGATCTCGCGGCCCCGCAGGTCACCCGACCGCACTTTGATTGATTCGCCACAAATAGAAGCGATGAATCCGCTTATCCTCCTCTTCCTTCCTCTCCTCTCTGCCACGAAGCGCCCAAATCACTCGATTTGTCACTTTCGAGCACAGAGTCGACACAGTGATTTCTGTAGGATGGTCGATCGGCGTTGGAAACCCGTTCCGCGCCGACTTCCACGACTCGCTATAAGCGCGCAACTTCGCGTTCTTCGACATTTGACATTCGGCTCTTCTGATCGCCGCCGTTTCCACGCGTTTTTTCGTTTCAGACGAAATGAGAGACAAAGTTGCGAAATGCAGAAAATCTCTCGCGGATTTCTCCAAACTCGGGTGGTATCTCCTCTACATCTGCGTGGTCAACGAGGTGATGGTGCTCGTGCTCCTCTCCAACCTCGCTTTCATGCTCTACGCGGGTTTGTCCTTGCTTCTCTCTTTCCTTAAATACCGTAATCTCCTCGTTTCAGGTGCTTCGCCGAAGGTGGTCGGCTGCGGCGAAGCCTCCCTCAGGGAGTCGGAGGACGTCTGCGCCGATCTGCGCTCTCTGCGAGCGAACGGAACCTGCGCGCTGCGGATGGAGACCCAGTTTGAGTCGATTGGCTATGAGGTACGGTAGTTCTATGGGAACCAGTGAATACGGTAGTTGCTTTTGCAGTTCGGACTCGTGTGCGAGGACTCGCTGCTCGTGAAGAACTCGATCAGCTTCCAGATGATCGGCATGATGCTCGGCGCGGCGGTGCTCGGCCAACTCTCCGACCGCTACGGCCGCAAGAAGGTGCTGACGCTGAGTATCGCGGGCGTCATGGTGAGCATGATCGCCTCTTACTTCTCCACCTCGCTGCTCCTCTTCAACCTCACGCGCTGCCTCGCAATGTTCTTCTCCGGCGGTCAATCGAGCTCGCAGATCACCTTCATCATGGAGATCGTGCCGAAGAAGCACCGCGTCTGGATCACCACCGTCCTCTCCACCTCCCCCAACTACATCATCCTCGCGGGACTCGCGTATTGGGGCGAGGACTGGCGCACGCTGTCGCTCTACGTGAGCGCCGCGGCCGCCACCGCCATCTTCCTGCTGCTGTTCGTGTTCGAGAGTCCTCGCTGGTTCATCCAGAAGGGACGCCTGGACGACGCGTTGGACGCGGTGCTCGCGATCGACAAGTGGAACGGATCGCACACGGCGGAGCGCGCGAAGGAAATGGAGATCGCCGTTGAGCACGAGCGAGAGGTGAGCGTCCTCCATTCCAGCCTCCTTCTCTAAGCGCCTTCTCTCTTGCAGCTGATCGAGAGTCAGGCGAACAACCAGAAGCAATACTCGTTCTTCCATCTCTTCTACACGTGGAAACTCACCGGCTACATCCTCACGCTCTCCTACACGCTCCTCACCGCCAGTCTCCTCTCCTACGCGCTCCTCTTCAACATGGATCGTCTCAGCGGCTCCATCTATCTCAACTCGCTCTTCTTTGGCGTCCTCCGCTGGGCTCTCAACGCGATCATCGGCCTCGCCGACTACTTCATCCCGAAGGCCGGTCGGCGTGTCGTCCACCACTTCACAATGTTCTATCTGCTCATCGCGCTCTCCGTCATCTTCCTCGTCGAAGTCTTTGGTATTCTATCGTGCTACTCTCGTGCTCCTCTAATCCAGTGCGTTTCAGAAGTCGATGCCCCTCTGCTCGTGCGCATCACCACTCTGACCGCGTGCGCCATGTGCTCGCAGCTCTTCCTCGTTGCGGGAGTCGCGGTCGCCGAACTCTTCCCCACCGGCATCCGCTCGGTCGCCATCAGCTTCAGCCAAATCACCAACAAACTCGGCACCGTCGCCGCACCGCATCTCTTCACAACCGCGCTCTTCTGGCAGCCGATGCCCTACGCATCATGATCATGCTGATTCTCTTCGAGGTGGTCGTCTACTGCATCCTGATCCCCGAATCGAACTGATTTGTTTTAATAAACAATCGAATTGCGCCAACGTTGCGTCAAAAGAACGAAAGAACCACACAATCAAGGCAATTAAATGACTTAAAGGGACAGTGACATCGCTCGAAAAATGTTTCTGTTTTTTCTGAAATTCATATATTTCCCCCATTTTTGAACTTCTCATCACGATGCTGCAATCAGAATTTCTGTAGGACATCTCAGTTGTGAGTAACGTTCCTCACGACGTCAAATTGGTCTGGAATGGCCATTAATGAGCAAAACATAGAATAGTGGCCGTTTCACCGATAAAAGCAAAAAATCGCCTTTGCGCCAATGCTAATATGTCAAAGTCGACTAATTCAGGGCTTTCACGACGAATCCATACCAATTCTAGGTTCGCGAGGAACGTTCATGCCTTCAGAATCAGATGAATGCGGTCAATGATTGCATCATCGTGGTGGAAAGAGCAGAAAATTGGAAATGTAAAAAACGGAGACTGTTGTTGTGTATACTGTAGAATGAGCCAGAACCAAGGATTGCAGATAATCTGTGTATTTCTCATCAAGACCATCTTTATCAACCAAAAGAAGCTAACAGTCCTAAGCGAACAAAAACATCCTTTGGAAGCATGAAAGCGAAGCCGAAAAATAAGAAAAACAATAAATCGATCTTCCGCTTTCGTTTTTCATCACAGATTTGCTCGATTTGTGAACCAATAAAGCGATACAGGATGACAGCCATTGACATGGCAAACTTCAGCTTTAGTGCATTGCTCAAACTCAAATTCAGTGAGAATCTCTGAGTCTTCAAAGTGACTCTGGCAATAAACGGTTTTCCCGATCATCTGTTTCGAATGCTCCTTCCAATTCTCGAGAATCTCTCTAACGGCCACATGGCAGTTCTCAAAGAGGTACATTGTGCAGAATTGCTGCTGCTTTAGGAGCTCTACGAGCAGAGCGGAGGTTTCGTCATCGATCTCAACGTTGACATCAATCAAATTCAGAGTTTTCTTGCGAACTACCGACTGCATCATCTTGAAGGCGCCGCTTTGGCCGCAGTGCACAATCGCAAATAGTAGCAGAGTTGGATCGAGTCAATGCGCTTTTCAAGTTCTTTGGTTATGTTTGAGGTCCGCAAAGCGAGACAAACATGATTGCTATGGTTGAAGCGTTGTGAAGCCACAGGCGTTGTCGAGTCTTCCCGTTCTTTGTCCTCAACAGCGATCGTTGTGTGACGGAGGTGCTTTCTTCTTCTCGCATTTCCGATTTCAACGCCGCCGCTCTGCTCTGTCGAAGCATTTCTCCGCTTGACGACCACTGCTGCTCAACCAGATGTTGTGCTGAAGCTGGTTTGCATGGAAATCGGAGGCGACGAGACCGAACAGACCGGAAAGGTTGCTAGCACGCAGCAGGGTGTCATCGTAGAAGTACGCGGCGACGCCTTCGTAGAACAGCACTGGAACGTCATTCATCGTGTGGGAAGTTCACAAACAGCGGTGACGGCTGGTCACACGGCTTATATAGGCCGAAAGCAATGCCGGTTTCATTCTTGAAGCAATGCCACATGATTTCATCTCTCGCGATGGTGCATTGAGAGTTTGGAGAACCCTCAAAACACATAAAAGCATTTTTAGTCGTTGTAGTTGTCACGCGGGTGCCTTGAAATAGCAGCATTACCGTAGTTTACTCGAATCAACTGCGTTTTCAGTCAATCCAGGCTGTCATCATCATTCCCCAATCTTCACTTAAAACCGCTTTATTCCTCAAAACGTAGTCTTAATCATGCTAATAACAGGCGTAGCCGTGCTGACTCTACCAACCGACGTCCTGAAATAGTCCCTGATCGCCTTTCTGTACGTCTTGAACAGCAACAAACAGGAGATACACATCGTGGGGCCGTAGTTCAGCAATACTAGCGTGCACACAGTTGCCACTAGTTGAGCATGCGCCCAGTCGTGAAATAGGATCACCACAGAAAAGAGGAGATACGGTAGACCACCGAAGATGATCGGAATTGCAGAGAGGAAAATCAGGTTCCACAGGAGCGTTTTCTGCATTTTGGCCGTTTTAGGGGAGACAATCGCTCGATTTTTGTACAATTCGTAGAAGGAGAGGAAGACGAAGATGACGAGTGACGTGAGGATTAAGGTGATGAAGAGGAAGAGATACAGTATGCAAACATATCTATTAGGGCCATCTGGAGCCAAACAGAAGAGGTTTCTTTTTGATTTCAGGCTACCAGAGCCGGGATAATGAGCCACAGAGAGCGTCCAGGTGCTGTAGGCCCACAGATAGCCAGCGGAGAAGACCGCGTGAAGCAGAGCGCCATAGATCCAAATCCAAACGGTCTTTAGTCGATTCATAAAGGTACTCCAAGCGATCGCCATGTAGCGGAGGTGGAAGGAGATGAAGAGACCAACCGCCACGTTCACCATCACCAACAACGTGATCATCAGGGCGCCCTGGACCGAGAATCTCGCTGTCGGTCCAGGCGCCCAGAAATCCGTTGAGTTTGAAGCAGGCGAGCGGCATCATCGGGAAGGGACGCGCAAAGACGAAGAGGACGTTGACGATCAGATTCCACGCGAAGATGTTCAGAAGCGGCCGGGAGAAGGAGCGCATCTTCTTCGGCGTCGATTTGATGATGACGAAGAAGGTGATACCGTAGGAGAAGAGACTGAATACAGCGGTGACGTCGAGAATTCGGTCGAAAACGGTCTCCAACGTTGTCATCGCTTCGTGTGGACCTTAAACTCGGCGGTTATGAGAACGCGTGGATGCGAGCACATGGCCGCGGCTTTCACGTTGCACGGCGTTCTCAGGATTTATTCGCGAGGCCCACGTGCGCGTTTGCAAAGACCGCATGGCCCCGCCGAGGAGGAGGAAGGATGGGGGTCCTTGGGATAGACAACACTCTAGGATGAAAGTCGCGAAAGTGACTTGATGCTGATGTGCTGTCATGCATTGTGCGTTTGAACTTTGTTCTACGAATGGGAATTTTGCGGATTCTCTCAGCTGAATGGTCGCAATATGCACTTTTCTGAAAGATTAGGCGAATATAAGCATTTTGACGTTGACAGAATGCAGAATAGTAGAAGAACATTATGCAAATTGAAGTTGAAGCATAGTTAGCTAAAATGAGACACGCGGAATAGTTAGGCAAACCCTGCGATTGCCAAATATTGTAGTCAAACTGAGACGAATCCCGGAACAGGAGTGATTCGCCTGCGTCATAGAGGCGCTAAACCCTCAGCTCAGGTCAATTTGAATCACACGTTCACAGGCCTTTGTCTTTTCCCAGGAATGAACAGACTGAGAAACCGTCACAGATTGATCAGCGACCATTGAAAAGAAGTTTGACGCGAAAGGATGCCAAAATTTTCTTGTCATAACCAAAATTGCTAAACGAGTAAAAACAGGAGAAATCTGTCAAATTTGAATTCCAAATAATTGCTTCATTTCGACCACGCGTTGTTGTTAAATGTCAGCATCATTCTTCCGCTCTAATTTCAAATTCAATTCTCCGGATGCATGCATATCATCGCAGTGCAGAGACAAAAATGACTTTTATTCCCGTCTATTGCTGCCTAGCTTGATTTGTCATATTCGACACGCGCGTTGACAGCAGACCCTTCACAGAGCACAGATTCACAATGGCCGATTTCAGAGAATCTCGATACATTTTACACCGGACCAGACAGGTAACACAGAAAATCGGTCCTTGATTGAGCATAATCAAGATGGCTGCAACACTAAGAATCTGAGCACCTTGAGCGTCATGATAATACAACCCTATTGACAAAGCGATATACGGTAGACCGCCGATAGCGATCGGAAGTGCCGACAGGTAAATCAGGTTCCACAGAATCGTTTTCTGCATCTTGGCGGTCGTTTCTGAGATGAATTCTTCGTTCTTTTTAAGTTTAAAGAAGCACAGAAGGACAAACACAATTAGCGATATCCCAACAGAGCAACCAAATCCAAGAACGTACAGAATGCAAGCCACAAACGAGGATCGAAGCAAAACAATCCCGTTAAGAGATTTGAATCGATATGTGTGGGATAATCGATGATAAAAATCGCCCATTTTGAGTTCAAATAGAGACAGACGAGGGAGAAGACAACGTGACAGGACAGAGCGTAGACGATCAGCCGACTTCTTTTAACTTTGATGATATTAGTACTGTAATAGATGATGATGTAGCGGAACTGGAACCAGTGGAACAGGCTCACGCATATATTGATGACCACAAGCAGAGTGAGCGCGTAGACGATGTGAGCAACGATTTCGTTATCGATGAATTTAACCAGAATGCCTCTCAACTTGAAGCAGGCCAGAGGCATCATAGGATAAGGCCTCGCGACCGCCCAAACCATATTTAATACCACATTCCAGAAAATGATGTTCAGTAGCGGCACAGAGAAGCTCAGCATGTCCCTGGGGTGCGCTTCACGATGACGTAGATGGTGACCACGTAGCAAACGGTGCTTATCACGGCTGTAACGTCGAGAATTCGGTCGAAGAGCACTTCCATTGGTTTTGGTTCGATGTTGGGAAATTGAGGTGCTGAGGCTGCGTGAAGCCTGTTCTGTAAATCAGTTTAATAATTGGCCATAAGGGACTAATTGAATTGTTTTCTTTCTCTGCGCTTTAGACCGAAGAGATTGAGAATGCATAACAAATTTTTACTTAGGCCGCAGGGCGGTGTAAGCTTTACTGAACGGTTACTCTCCATACACGTTTCTTTATCTGCATAAGAACATCTGCCTCTCAATGAGTCACATTAGTGATCAACGTTTGAGTCGACAAACCAGCTAGCCGACACTTAACAAGCGGTCACTTCGATCCAACATTGAATCAATTTGAAGCAACCTTCTCTTCATCTTCATGTTCAGCTTCATTTTCAAATTCCATTTCCCGGATTGCCTCATATCACCGCAGTCGAGAGACAAAAATCACTTTTATTCTCGTCTATTGCTGCCTAGCTTGATTTGTCATATTCGACACGCGCGTTGACAGCAGACCCTTCACAGAGCACAGATTCACAATGGCCAATTTCAGAGAATCTCGATACATTTTACACCTGACGAGACAAGTAACACAGAAAATCGGTCCATGATCCAGAATAATCAACATCGACAAAACACTCATAACCTGAGAACTTTGAGCGTCGTGATAATACAAACTCACTAACAAAACATAATACGGTAGACCACCGAAGACAATCGGGATGGCAGAGAGGAAGATGAGGTTCCAGAGGATCGTTTTCTGCATCTTGGCGGTTGTTTCAGTGATGAATTCTTCGTTCTTTCTGAGCTTGCAGAAGGACAGAAAGACAAACACAATTAGCGAGATGGCAATGAAGCAACCAAATACAAGACCAAACAGTATGTAGGTGACGGAAAACGGATCGAAGCAAAACAACTCCTTTCTGAGACTTGGATCGATGTGTGTGGGATAGTCACTGATAAAAATCGCCCATTTTGAGTTCAAATAGAGACAGACGAGGGAGAAGACAACGTGAAGAGCTACAGCGTACAGGATCAGCCAACTTGTTTTGAATTTGATCAGATTGGTACTGTAGACGATGGTGATGTAGCGGAATTGAAAACAGAGGAACAGGCCGACGCATATGTTGACAATCACTAGCACAGTGAGCGCGAAGACGATATGACCAATGGTTTCGATCTCACTGTTGATCAATGCGGCAAGAATGCCTCGCAGCTGAAAGCAGGTCAAAGGCATCATAGGATAGGGCCTAGCGACCGCCCAAATCACGTTTATGAAAACACTCCAGAGAAGGATGTTCAGTAGCGGCACAGAGAAGCTCAGCATGTCCTTCGGAGTGCGCTTCACGATAACGTAGATGGTGACCACATAGAAGACGGTGCTTATCACGGCGGTAACGTCGAGAATTCGGTCGAAGAGCACTTCCATTGGTTCGATGTTGGGAAATTGAGTTCCTCTTGGCTGGCTGAAGCCTATTCGAGTAATAAATCAGTTTAATAATTGATCATTAAAAACTAATTGGATTGCTCTCTTTCTCTGCGCTCTGCAATGGAGAGACGCAGCCGTACGGCGTTTAAAGGCTTTCTGAAAGAATAGAGGTTAACTCAAGTGAATCACACGTTTTTTTCACAGATGAAAGTTAATCAAGTCACACGTATAATCAAAACTCAATCAAGCAACGGTGTTGCCCTGTTTCGTTCCTCTTTGTGATACACTGCGCTTTTACATTTACATTCTCTCCATGTAGTTGCCTGGCACTTATAGTGCGCTTCAAATTCAGCAATTGTTGAAGCATTGCTAGGAGTTCAGCAAGCATGACCTTTCCCAATTTAGTTTAATTGCAAAAAGGAGTTGTTTCGATTGGAAGGCCTTAAATAACGCGTATTCTGCTTCACTCTCTTGTCCTATGCGATAATTCTGGTAACAGCAAAAACACGGTACGTGTCAAAACTTGGCGGCCAGTGAATTTGGTAAATTTGGCTTTTTTGGTGCGAGGTTAAACGAGTCTAAACGTTGCTCTACGAAACTAGGCTAAACCACGTAGGCAGTCAGCCTAAGCCATACGAAAATACGGCATGGCTATCCAAGAGCGAAGTTTCAGCGCGTTACAATCAGACAAAAAGTTCGCCAAATAACAGATTGACAGATCTTGGCACGAAGAAGGCCGCAGCCAAGTTGTCCTACTTCAGCAAAAACATCCCACAGACTTTCCCCACGAGAGTCGGCAAGTGGCTAGAGCTCAGTAATCCCCTTCATCATTGCATTCATGCCTGTTTTCGTTCACCTCCGTGACTCATCACGAACAACAACTCATTACAGCGGTTTAGTGAGCGGTGTAATGACCAAAAATTAACGCAGTCACCAGCAACGTTGTTAAGCTGTAATTATTGCGTTTTAGTGCGTTGTCTCATTGACCATTTTGACCAAAGCAATGAAGTTAAAGCTTGAGTATGTAGAGCATCTTCAGTTGCATCGCTGCACTTTCAAATTCCAGTTCTCCGGATTGCATCTTATCATCGCAGTCCAGAGACAAAAATCACTTTTATTCTCGTCTATTGCTGCCTAGCTTGATTTGTAATATTCGATACACGGTTTGAGAGCAGACACTTGATAGACTTAAATTTTAGAGACTCTCTATAGATTTTGCATTTGAGAAGGCAAGAAACACAGAAAATTGGGCCGTGATTGAGCAGAATAAAGGTCGTCACAACACTAAGAACCTGAGCACCTGCAGCATTATGATAATACAAAGCCATTGAGAAAGCGATATACGGTAGACCGCCGATAGCGATCGGAAGTGCCGACAGGTAAATCAGGTTCCACAGAATCGTTTTCTGCATCTTGGCGGTCGTTTCTGAGATGAATTCTTCGTTCTTTTTAAGTTTAAAGAAAGACAAAAGGACAAACACGATTAGCGAGATTCCAGCAGAGCAATTGATTACAAGAACATACAGTATGCAGGCGACGGATTGAGGATCGAAGCAAAACAATCCCTTTAAGAAACTTGGATCGATGTGTGTGGGATAATCGCTGATGAAAATCGCCCATTTTGAGTTCAAATAGAGACAGACGAGGGAGAAGACAACGTGACATGCCATGGCGTACAGGACAAGCCAACTTGTTTTGAATTTCATTAGATTACTACTGTAGGCAATGATGATATAACGGAATTGGAAACAGTGGAACAAGCCCACGCACAGGTTGATCACCACAAGCATAGTGAGCGCGAAGACGGTGTGACCGATAATTTCGCTGTCGATCAATGCGGTAAGGATGCCTCGCAGCTGGAAACAGGCCAGAGGCGTCATAGGATAAGGCCTCGCGACCGCCCAAATCACGTTTAAGACGGCATTCCAGATAATGATGTTCAGAAGCGGCACAGAGAAGCTCAGCATGTCCTTCGGGGTGCGCTTCACGATGACGTAGATGGTGACCACGTAGCAAACGGTGCTTATCACGGCTGTAACGTCGAGAATTCGGTCGAAGAGCACTTCCATTGGTTCGATGTTGGGAAATTGAGTTGTTGGTTGAGGCTGGCTGGGGGTACTTTGAGTAATAAATCAGTTTAATAATTGATCATAAGAGCCTAATTGAATTTCTCTCTTTCTCTGCGCTCTGGGATGGAGAGAACGAGAAAGAGTAAGAAATGCATTTTAGGGCGTTCTGAACCAGTGCAGAGGCCTCCTCAAGTGAATCACACACTCCTCTCAACATCAGTAAAACTGCGATTGAATTGCGGCATTGAGCACTACAACGCAGTTCTCACATTTGTCAAAGAGCAATGGTCACATCTTGGTTAAAGATGCTCTGATTTCAAACTTGAATCTGCCTCTCATGTCAGTGCATTTCATTTTCTTCAAAAATTGAGTTGACAAGAGGTTTAGAGGTGTGTACTGACCACAAACCACCGGCCGTCAAAAGTAACGCTATCAAGTTGCACCTGCGCACTTTGCGTCAAATTCGATTTATCAAAGCTGTTGCCCTCCTTCGTATCGCTTTAATGAGTTTTGTGATGCACAGCGCTTGTACTGGAACGAAGGCACAAGGAGATGGGCTTCATCTACTTGTGCATTGGGCACTGTAGGCTCTGCATACATGACGAAAACTTGACAATGAAACAATGTATAGATGCAACCATTTCATCGAATCCTATCGTTTCTTGTCGCCCTTAATACAGCTCCACATTCCAGCAGTTGTAGTACGCGTCAACAGCGTCAAATACAACGTATTCAGTCGCTACCCACATAAACTCACCCAAATCTGGCAACGCAGAGCACTGTTGAGATCACGAGTGAAGCAATGCCTAATGCAATCGCATTGCTTAAAAATTCATTTAGGCTCGAAAAATGAAGGTTGCGTTGCGGCGAAGTTTCAGCTCCAATCATACTGCTCTCGCATTCTCAAACGATGGCCAAACATCCTGAAGAAGTGTCGAATGCCGTCGAGTTGTTTGACATTCTCACAGCTCTCCGCACCAAGACAACGATCGACTGGAAGGATTACGGCAAACAGTTGACAGCGATCACCGATCGCCTCTTCGCACGACCCGAATGCCGAAGCTATTTTGAACAGTTCGACGACTCCTTTGCGCACCTCTCGCCCGACATCGTTCATGAAGTCATCCAAACTATCGGTCAGTCCGATCAGCTGCTACAGTTGATCGGTGTGAACGGAACTTTATGGGGTCGTAAGGCCTGTGGTCACTTCAAGTTTCTTCTTCTAAACGAATCAAGCATCAAGAACCTCGAGGTGGATGAGTGGGCTATGTTCAAAGAGGAGCTGTTGCCGAATAGAGCAAAGAAAAGCTGTGGCAAGCTGAAGATGCACAATCTGTGCAAATGGTTCGGGTCCGGAGCCGAAGTGTACCCCAAATTTCGACCGCAATTAACCGATATCGACATCTCGTACCATATCTACAAGGAAGAACCGGTTGCACTAGAAGAGTTGAAGCCTCTACGAGCATTCCTCGTCAATCAACTCAAATCGCCGTATCTGAAGAATCTGAAACTGGAGATCAACGGAGATTTGCAGCTCGAAGAGGAGCTCTTAGCCTTTTGCACGTCCGGAAGATGCGAGTCGTTGAATTGGGATTGTCAGCCGCTGTCAGTCGACTTCTTCGTTCAGGTCTACAACGCGTTCAAGAAAAAGCGCTCGATCGCCATTGAGCCTTCAAAGGAAGTGGCCGGATTCATCAAGCGCGTAACTCTCACAGAGTTGGTGCAGGCAATGCAGCTGAAGGGCTCATCTTCCCATTACTCTCTGACGGATCGCTGCGTGTTCAACGAGGAACAACAGGTCCAAGTGAAAGTAGAGCGCACGGGATCAACGAGATTTGACGTTTGCATTGCGCTTAACAGGCTTTACAAAAGGTATGAGAAGGATGTTGAAGACGTTGAAGAAGATGAAAAAGATGAAGAAAGGGACGAGGAGGAAGACGACGAATACTGGGAAGAACGCAAACACAGATGCGGGAGCGAGTGTGAATTGGAGTACGAAGAACGGACCGAAGAAGATTGCAAAGAGTGGGAATGCTATGGTTGTCACCGGTGCAATGATTACTTCCGTCGCGTAAACTACCACGGGTAGTTCGTTGTTGGCTTCTCCATTGTACCGCGGTTAATTTGAGTTTCTCCATTGGATAAATGCCTGTTTTTGCTGTCAACTGTGGCTCGTTCATCTCCGTTATTTCAGTTGAAATTGAAACATTGACCTCAAAGTGCTGAAACCAAAGAAACCGCGGTTTAGAATAATATGAGTGTTACGTATGGCACTTGGGTCCCGGAACGATTGCCCTGTCGCGATGGCAGGCTGAGTATCATTAGGACACGGCGATTGGTTGGCCGCTAATCGGCACGTGTTTCGTAATTGACTCTTCGTTATTTGTTACGTGTATTTTATGCTTGTTTGCGATAAAGGTTTAATTACCCTAAACCACACCCTGTTTACGCTCCTCGTCAGGACGTAACAATGAGTGATTTTAGTCACCCGAAAACACATTCATGAGCGAAAATAGGCCAACTTGTCGCCTATAGAGTTGAATCAATTGCAGCTTTTCAAAGGCTCCTTCTGATGCTCTGAGATGACCACGTTCTCCTCCTCTCCATGTTCACATTGTGGCGTTGTTATTGTTTTGGCTACCTCCGCCAGCACCAACAATGAGTTCTTGTCAGGTACTGCAGCAGGTGACCACAAACCAACACCGCGTCACCGGCAATGCTATTAAGTCGCGCACCTGCACCAATTCCGCTTAACCCAGAGTAAGTAAGCTGTTGCTTTGCGTCTTCGTTTTCCTCAAAAATGCGATTTGTGTTGGACAGCGCCTGATGCTCTGTGTTTCCGCACTTTTACTACACTTCTATATTTAGGTATCTGGGTAATTGTAGGGGCGCCAAAATTGCAGCAATTGCGCTCAATTATTGAGGCAATTATTTCAGTTTTGGCTTTAATTTCACAGAAGTTGTTAGACGGAATAGGTTGACCGGAGTGCGCGCCTTTTGCAGATGCAAAGCGCGGGGTTTTGCTTTAAGACTACTGTAACGATTCTGTGAACGGTTGATTGAAATTGAGGTCGTTCCCTCCAAATTAATGGCTCATTACGTTTTGCTTAATTCGATAATCAATGATCAGATACAAAATCCAAAAAAAAATCTCGCTTCTGCAAGCAAACGCGCCTTTTTCTCCGCCTGAATCACACCGTGAGGTGGTCAACCCCTATTAATTCTTAGTCACTGCAAACGACGAAAAATGCCGCGCTGACGTTGCTCGATGCTCGGCGAAGCTGATCGCTTTATCCTAACTCCATTGTTCCGTCATTGTACTTTGCCAATCGGCGGTTCCGCGTCAAACGCGTCATTCCCAGGGAATTGCATCCTTTCTACAAATTAGCGCCGAGTCCACGCAATTGCGCGTTCCCAACTGACGCAATCTGTGCTTCCAGATGACTTGGAGCGAGATCATCGTCCTGGGCCCGTTTACCGCCATCTCTTCGCTCCTCTACATCTACATGATGATCATCATTCTGCGGAATCGACATCTCCGCGAGGCTTCGTTCTACATGCTGAATGTCGCGATGGGAGTCACCGACATAGGGAGTGTAGGCCGCCATTTCGCTTTGCTCTGAATTTGAAATGCGGTTCAGATCTGGTCGGAGTACCTCTTCCATCGACTGCCAGATCTTGGGATTTTCAAGTCGATCTACTTGAAGCTCGGGCTGCACAGTCCGTTCTCGTACATGTGCACGAGTGGATTCATGTTCTTCAACAATGGACAGAAATTCCTCCTGATGGCGATTGCGATCAATCGGCTCACCGCTGTGGTTGCCCCGTCGCAGCACAAGACGGTAGGTTGTGCCTTGATTGAGAGCGCCTGAAAACACCAAGTTTTGGCTTCTTGGTCTTGTTTTTAACGTCACCTGGGTTATCAGGTCGTTATTCTGAGCCTCCTTGGCACTTCTACTCTGTATATCCACTCATCTCCTCCTCATCCTTTCAGATCTGGTCCAAGAAGAACTCCCTCACCCTGATCGTTGTCATGAGCATCTGTTCTTCGCCCCGTACATCTTCGTCGAAGCGTTCGTCGGCTCCTACTACTCGGAGAAGAACGACTCGGAGCAAGGCGGATTCAACTGCAAAATGACGAACAAAGCGGTTCAACAGGGCGGCCTCGAGTTCAACGCCTATCTCTCCATGTTCTCCGCTCTCGCAGTCGGCGTCCTCTACGGAATCATCATCTTCGCGCTCTGCATGAATCGCAAGAACATTACGGTAGCGAACACGTCGCGAGTGAATACGTTTCGGACCGAGCTGAAGCTGACGATCTGCGTCCTCCTCCACACGCTTCTTCTGGAGGCCGACGGTGTCACCACTGCGCTCATCTTCGTGTGGAATCAGAGGGTGAGGAATGTTCTGCTTGGAAGCTTGAGCAATGGAGTCGTTTCAGGATCTGATCTTCGTGAACAAGGTGATTCAGGATCTTCTCAGCGGCTGCAATCCCTATCTTCTGCTCCTCTTCTCCTCTGCCCTCCGCGTCAAGGTCTTCTGGTTTTGGAAAACGCCGCATTCGCGTACAGTAACCTACTCGAACAAGGCAGTTGTTGCGCCTGTGACCCAATTGAACCGATTTGTTTGATAATTGAAATGTTCTGCGTGAATTAATTTATGAAATTGAGTTTCTGAGCCCGATTTTGCATTTCCGCACGCACACTTCGGCTTTCTGAAAAAAGCAGGCGGAAGTGCGTCACGATTAAAAATGTAGTAGGATTTGTTGTGTTTTGTGCGTTGTATTTGCAGTGCCTCGCCTAAGTGCGAAATGGGCACAAGTGCTTTTTTATGTCGGCTTTGTGTTCGCAATACATATATGATGAACCGTTGTGCGTCCTTTAACGCTAAACTCAATCAACACTGTCCAGAGTGACGTAGAACAGCCTAACCTAACCTAGCCTAACAAGGGATCGTTCACGTGCAAGTGTAATTCTCAGATTGAAATGAAACTTTGGATAGATTCATCCGGTACGTGTCATCTTGGTGGCACCGGACAACTTGGCGCCCACTGCAGTTGGTAATTTCGTCAATTTGGAGGCAGGTTAAACGCGTCCAAAAACATTGTCAGAATCGAACCCAGTAGCCAACATAATGGTAAACCACGCTACCGCTGAGCTATGCATTGCATTTTCCTGACTGGCGGACCGGTTTTAACTTGATGTTTGCTTTGTGCATAGGGACTAATTGTAAGTGATGAGCCTTTGTGCGTCCCTTAACGCCACAGTCAATCAACCAAAGTTGGCGTTGAACAGCAATTTTTTAACCCCGTCTGAATCCTCACATTCTCATTAATTTAATGAAACCAAAACATGTTCAATTAACGGGCCAACTGCTCTACTGGAGCACCTTGCACAACAGAAAGCCGATTAGACGTAGTTACTGCGGTAAGAAGAGGCTTCTTAATGAACCAAAACGCTTTGCTTCGCAGCGATGAAGAGAAGAAGAGGAGGAAATACGGATTGCAGCAGCTGAGGAGATCTTGGATGATTTTGTTCAACAGCAGCGAGCTCTGAAATGCATTTTAGAAGAATGGAACGCCAGAACATCCTACTCTGTAATTCCACACAAAAACCATCGCTGTGGTCACACCATCGGCCACGAGGAGCGCAGTGTGTAGGAGCACAGAGACGGTCAATTTTAGCTCTGTGTTGAAGGTGCTCCTACGCGATGTACTGGCAGTTGTGATGCTTTTTCGATTCACATAGAGCGAGAAGATGATGACTGCGTACAGTAGGCAGACGGCAAGGGCGGAGACCATGGAGAGATACGCGTTGTAGTACAAGCTTCCAGTTAGAATCGTTTTGCTCGTCATTTTGCAACTGAATCCGCCCAGCTTAACACGGATCTTACACGGACTTTCAAATGAACGACTTACATAGTCGTTTTTATCCTTGTAGTACGAAGCGGTGATGCTCTCAATGACAACAAACGGAATGACGTTGAGCAGCAGCAGGGAAGTAATAGTGAAGAAGCAATTTCTCCTCGACCAGATCTACAGATAAGTCAACGTTGCTTTCCAAGTGCGAACTTTTCTGATATTCAATATTCAGCTCAGAGATGCATGCTAATTCCGCCCTCGAAATTGCCAGAAAGCAAAATTTTGAGGAACTCCAACTTTGAGGAACTTTGAGGACAAGTCCAAGTTTTGTTCGCAGATAAGCCGCTTAGCCTGGTTTAGGCTAGCGAAAGGTAACGGCCTTGTATTACCAGCTATTTTGCTAATCAGGTTTCTTGGCTGAT
The DNA here is from genome assembly GCA_007213375.1 of Steinernema feltiae. Classification (NCBI taxonomy): domain Eukaryota; kingdom Metazoa; phylum Nematoda; class Chromadorea; order Rhabditida; family Steinernematidae; genus Steinernema; species Steinernema feltiae. Next base: position 7,816 of record MQUG01004070.1, on the reverse strand, counting down.
TCTGAATTGTTTTTTTCAATCTTCGTACAATCTAAAGCCAAAATCCGTGCAACGTCTCCTCATATTTTAAGCTTGCCAGCTTTGGTTTAGGTGTTCTGGGCGCTGAAGTCGACTAGATCAAGCAATTAACCTTACCTGATTGTGATGCGCTGGTACCACAACAGCTGTGAACCGATTTAATGATACGAAGATCAGCAGGAATTTCTGAGTCGTGTTGAAGAATGCAAATCCATTGGTACAGAGAACAGCAGGCGGACTGTGCAGAACGAACGGAAGAAAGATCGACCTGAGGAACCCGAAATGAGGAAGAACGTGAAAGAGATAGTCGGTCCAGAGCTGAAATTCCACTTGAGCGCAACTATGAAGACAGCTGCTTACGCTTCCAAGATCAATGACGCCCATGACAACGTTGAGCGTGTAGAATGGCGCATTGCGGAGCTCGCGATGCTTCAGAATGACGAAAAGAACGTAGATGTAGAGAAGCGAAGAGACGAAGGCGAACGCGGCGAGGACGATGAATTCAACGAACATTCTGAACTGAAACGCGATTTTCTATCGTTGGACCTTGAATTCAGCGATGCGGAAAACGCCATTTTTCCGTTCTCAATTTCACGACAAAAGACACAAAACGTTTCTTTTTCTTGAACGTGGGAACACGGCGCTGTAGTGCACGTGACGGGCGACGTGTGCTCAAAAAACGTGGTCCCAAGTTAAACTTCCCATGCTTCGTAAAAGTGTTCTACGAAGCATGGGAAGCCCGAAGCGATGCTAAACCACTAAGGCTACGGCAGTTTCGATAAGGTTGCCAAGAACGAAGCTGATGCGCGTTACGATCAGGCATAAAGTTAGCCAGGTACCGAATTCTTGGCGACTTGGCGCTGCACATCGGGACAAGTTGTCCTGCTTCGAAGAAAGCAATTAGCAGAAGTGCACTTTCCGAATGCTACAAAAAACGGGTCTCTTCCACACATCGACGTGACAAACCCAATTGTGAGAAACTGTCCAGGAACTAACCAAAGTCATTTTGCAGGAAGGCATGAACCTAATTTGAACTACAATTAGAAGAAGTGCCTCCACAATTTCCGAATGCTACAAAAAGCGAATTAGAAGCCAGACGTCCACACATCGAAGTGACAGAGAGCGGCGACTGATGACTCTTGACATTTTGCCCACAACTAATAAGTACAGTTAATGCATTTGATGACTCAGTGCGATAATCTGATTCTGCATTCGAGATCATTTGTGGGCAACTTTTATGACTTGCTTTCGAGAAACAGAGAAATCAGAAACAGATAACTCTATTAAACACTAGCTGAAATCACTAATTATTTTGATTATGAGTTTGAGAAGGATAGAATCTCAGAATGACAACACAATTCCTCGTTTTTAACATTCGCATAAATCTGAATAATACCGCATCACATAGCTTGTTCTGCTCGGCTTCTAGTCATTCCCTCTTTCGTGACAAAATTTGACGACGTCACAGCGTGGGACGCTTTGCTCGTCGAGTGCTGAACGGCCGCGCTGCTGTAGATTGATTTGTTGAAGGCGACCACGATGAACCTGAAAGGCAATCTTGCTCTAATGGTCGGGGATTGATTTGGTACCCGTCGACGGTGTGCACAGAGATCCACGCAATCGTGGTCATCAGAAAGTGACCCCATTTGTTCTCTACGTAGGGCGAGAGCTCAAAGTAGATGACGAGCTCGGCCACAAAGTTGAGCGCTTGCGTCACGACCTGAAAACGGCCTTTAGGACAGCCTAATGGGATTCAGTACCTGGAAGAAGAATTTACGGTCTCGCTTCCTCTTTGTTGTCGAGTCAGTCGGATTCGTTGACTGAAGCACAGAGTTCTGAGATACTTACCGTACTCCTTCAGCCTACCTTCCCGAACTGACGCATTTTAAAGAAGGTGAGGACGTCAATCACCGCGATGATTCCACGAGAGCGATGGAGAAGTGATGACATTGGTAGATGATGACGATGAATCCGCATTCCGTTGGAGCGAGGTTGAATTCCATATTCTCGACCTTGAAGGTCAGGCCCGCATTCGCGCCAAAAGTGCGGAATTGTCATGGCGAAGGCTGTGGACCAGAGGAACCGATTATCAGGTTGGAATTGCGGTTAGTAAAGATCAGCGAGTATTTTGTTGGCCAGAACATGATCGTGAAGCGATTGAGCGCGAGGAAAAGGTGCGAGAACTCGGAGAGAAAGTAGCAGAAAATGATGAATTGACCGAGCGGGAGACGATGTAAGTGTCATGCCAGTCGGGGTTGCTGAACGAGGAGTACTGTAGCTCTCATTCACCTAACTAGAGCTTACATGAGAGTCACAGGAACGACAATGAGAGTGAAAACAGCCGTGATTCCGAGGTTAGCGAACGTGTGGCTCAGACAGCCAGCTCCGAACGCGTAGCCAAAGATCTTCTTGCGGACGACCGCGTTCACGACAACGGAGTTGACCAGGATTCCGATAAATCCAATCTGAATGTTCGGAGAATTAGAAGCGCTGTTGTGGACGGTAACCTACGACAAAGATGAGCACCGCAGCTTTGTGATATTCGACTTCGGTGAACATGATTTCCGGTCTGAAGTGAACTAAAAAGAAGAAGAGACTCTCATGTAAGCTCTAGTTAGGTGAACTGGAGCTACAGTACTCCCGTTCAGCAACCCGACTGGCATGACACGTACATAGTCTCCTGCTCGGTCCTTTTAAACGTTGCTCAAGCCATAGAGTGTACGTGGTCGGTCAATACGGTCATTGAATTCAGGTTTAACGATTGTTTTCAGGCACATTTGGAAGGTCAACGAAAAACCGAGTTTGATTGTCTCGATTGCTTTGATTAGCTATTGTTACAGAAGCGCAAGACGAGAGCGCACAAACGCCCGCAGTCTGCACCCAGTTGAATGTATTTGTAAATACTAAGTTAACTATTATTGCTTAGAAAATCTGTTTTTTGTTGAAAGCGCCTCAAAACTATTGAGAAGATTAATAGAATTGAAGCCGCATGCCCAAACAGAAAAAGACGCAGGACGTTTCTGCCGGCGTTGAGCTATTTGAGTGAACATGAATAAAATGTTGATTTAAGTTGTTTTTCAGCTAAACACGAACGTGACACACAAACGACGCAATTACCTAGCGCGTAAATCGCACGTCTGGCAACCAAACAATCAACTCGTTTGTTTTTGTCAAGCAGTTTGCTGATAAATCAAGAAGATTGAGTTAATTGCTCACTGAAAGAGAGAAAATCCAATCAGATCCGCTAAAATCATTTTAAACCACGTCATCGCAGGGTGTGCTGCTTAAATGCCAAATAATGGTGTGACGTTAGTAGGAATGTACGCAACCCTGATCATATTAAACTGTCTAAGAACGCAGAGGAAGCGCTGATTACGGTAAGAAGGTAGATGTCGAATAAAGAATTAATGAAATGAACATTGACACAGAACAGCGTAACCCAATCATGATAGAGCGAGCCATTTTAGGAAGAATAATTGCTTAACTACGCTTTGAAATGATCAAATCTCAGTTCTGAGCTTCATTCCGCACGGATCGAGCACAGTGACTGCACCGACAAGCAGAAAGCATTCGAGTAAAGTGGTTTTCTCACATACCTATTGATGGCGAGTCTACTTGTTAAGCTGCCATTTGCGTTACCATATTCCCACCAAAATGAGGGGGCAATTCTCGCGACCTTCAGGCCAGACGTGTCAACACAAATGCAAAACTTATGAATCAGGATTCCCACACGAGTTCTAATTCAAATTGGTGGTTTCGGTTAGCGCAATTGGTACGCAAAGGCAACCACTAACTATGCCAGAACTAGAACGTGTGGATCCAAATGCCATTTCTGCCAGCGTTTTCAGGTGCCTCGAACGCATTCACCTGTTTTCGCCTCTGTGCGATTTGATTTGGAAAAACAGCGCGATCTTCTACAAATTTGAAATTTGTAGCCATAAATTGGCTAAAAACGTGTCATATAACAAGATTATATGATGGTGGCAGGTTAAACGCATCTAAATTTTGCTCTACGAAACCTGGAAAGCTGGAAAACAAGGCTAAACTACTAAGGCAGTTTCGATATGGTTAGCCAAGAACGATGCTAATGCGCGTTACGATCAGGCATAAAGTTAGCAAAGCAACAAATTCTTGGCGCCCAAATGGCCGGTAATGAGTCGATGGCGCCAAATTGTTCTGCTGCGGAGAAAGAACTCAAACTCAACAAAGTATGAAGTTTCCCGAGGACAGTTCCGAGGAGTGTTCACCTTGGCAAGTGCTGTGCTTCTTGGTATGGTTGGTATTGTCGTACCGGACGCTAATGCCCGTCTGCGAAAAACGAAAATGAAAGAGCGACGAGCGTCGCCACCTCAGGACCCAAATAATTTGCCTGAGACGGCAATGAGTACGGTGAAAATTGGCTATTTTTTAGTTTTTCTGTATTATTTCTTTTCTTATACATTTTTGGCAAAAATCTAGCCTTACAGAAGTCTTCCCCAGCTCAATGCCGTTCGTTTGAGCTATCGCTCAGCTAAATTGGATGTTTCCACCGGAGTCATGTTGGATTTTATGATTTTTTGTTGCCGAACGGTCACAAATCTGTGTTTCTGGTGTCAAATCGAGGTCGCGGAAAACGGTAGTGGCGTCGTAATCACTTGAAAATGATGAAAACGGCCCACAACAACAAAAAATCATAAAATCCAATATGACTCCGGTGGGAAACATCCAATTTAGCTGAGCGATAGCTCAAACGAACGGAATTGATCTGGGGAAGACTTCTGTAAGGCTAGATTTTTGCCAAAAATTTGTAAAAAAAGAAATAATACAGAAAAACTAAAAAAATAGCCAATTTTCACCGTACTTATTGCCGTCTCAGGCAAAATCTTCGGGTCCTGAGGTGGCGACGCTCGTCGCTCTTTTATTTTCTTTTTTTTAAAGCATCAGATGAATCTGAGCTCGTCTTCCATGTTTATCCACTAAAACTCGAAACGTCATCAACCGTCAGTGCTTCTCGAACATTTGGATTCTGCGCACTCCTGACCTCGACCGATAAACTCATGAATATTGAATAACACGCGTCACGTATTCGCACCTGCGCCCAGCAACCGAAAGGTTCGAAACGAACCTAAAGAGGCAAAGAGGCTTGATAAGGTAGCATTTCATTTGGAACTGCTGAGGTCATTCGAACACCATTGAAGGCGATGTGAATACCATTTGGCTTATAGTAGCTCTGGATTTGATTGTTCTCGTTTCCTGTCTGAGTCTCATGTCTCATCTGTGCCTGATTGAAAACCAAAAAACGATTCATTCCATAGATAAAAACATCTTCAAAGTGCTATACATACAACAAGTAGATCGGTGCGAGTGCTATCCTTAATTACAACACCAAAACAGGAGTAACAAGGGAGTTCAGTCATGGGGAACGTCTCTCAAAGCGAGAAACACGGTTTGGGAATGCAGCTGGAGGCAATGAAGAGAAGAGTGAAGAAGAAGAAATACATTATGTATACGGTGTGGAGAACACACACAGCGGCTGATCATCTAGCGGTCGCTCATCATGCGCACAAACTCCTCGTAGTCGATCTCGCCGTCGCCGTCCGCGTCCACTTCCTGGATCATCTCGTCGACCTCCTCCTCGCTGAACTGCATCCCCATGTGGATCTGCAATACGCAGTGATTAGAGAGGCTGCTGCGCTGATGGCGTGATTTCTGGTCGCAGCGGCCGGTTTTATGCAAATTCTGTTGATGAAATCGCGGCGAACTCATTTATATTCAAATTGCCCGCGTGTTTTGCCCCTTTTCGACCAAAAACGCGGTTTCATAAGAGCGCGGGGGCGCTATTTTAGGCAAATTCATACGCATAAAGGAAGTAAACAACGAACGATCTTTGTTGCGGAAAGGGCACCGGAGACCCCGATTTTTGGCCCTTTTGGGAGTGGAATTTGACCCAAATGCGGATGACGACGACAACTCACCATGAAATAGCGGAATTCCTGCGCGGTGATGTGGCCGTTGCCGTCCTTGTCGAAGACGCGGAACGCCTCGCGAATCATCTCCGAGTCGGTTTCCTTCATCATCCGCTTCATCATTACACAAAACTCTGGAAATTCGATCTGCCCGTTGCCGTCGATGTCGACCTCGTTGACGATGTCTTGGATTTCCTGCAAAAAGACCGATTTAGATCAGGTGATCGGCGTCATTTTTGATCTCGTATTCAGCGCAGCAGGAAACATAATGCGCTCTGCTCCGTTTAAGCCCCAAAAATCAAAACTCAAGCGGAACAGCTCAAGTTTCTGGATTTTGGCAAATTAGGATCACTCCAAGGCTTTGTGGTCTTAGAACGATTGAATTTGATTACTTGTAACGTACTTAAAGCGCTGATGTGCTCAAATTGACCTTTAATTGTTTTCAGGCGCTGAATTCCTCACACAAGGTTCAGTCCTCATAACAACCATTCTCAACTTGCCACCCATCAACCAAAGTCACATTAATACAGTTCCTATAGATCTTTAACTCAATTGAGCCCGGAAATGTCACTTAGATAGATCTGATTACAGCGCAAAGCGTTCAACTTACAGATTCCGTGGGATTCTGACCCAAACAGCGCATCGCAACGCCCAACTCCTTGATCGACATCGTTCCGTTGCCGTCTTTGTCAAACATCAAGAAAGCCTCCTTGAACTCGTCGATCTCCTCCGGCGAGAGCTGCAATCCATCCACATTGTCCTCAAGCTCCAAAAACGCACAAAAACAAACCGATTTGATCGTCTCCTCGCTGAGTTGCATCACACTCTTCGCCGATTGCTTCGTTCCGAGCGCCATCGCGTTTTCGTAAAACTAGAAAAAAAGTTCAAATTAGCGGCGGCGCAACATTCGGGCACGTTTAAGGCGAGCAGTGCGTGTGCTCTGAGCCGGCCGAGTCACACCTCGCGCACGCGGGGGACAAACTCTCCGAGGCGGAGAGGAAGCGCTGGTTGTTGACTGATGTCAACTGATCGAGAATTCAAGAGTTGAAATGATCGCCCGAGGCGCCCCTCTGAGTGACAAGAGTCACCGCGGTGTCGACGTCACGGCGCTGCGGAGCGGCGCGAGGAATTCGGCGCGCGAAAAAACATTTTATGCAAAGAGGGTCGACGCACTGCGGGGACAAAGAGGGCGCGGAAAACAACTTTTCATCGCGGTTATTAGGCTTTGAATGGCGGCGCAGGCGGGTGGGATAATCTGTGAAGCTAGCGGGCGGGCTGAAGACGTCATGGACTGGCCTTTGCGGTGCTTTTTGTGTGGTAAATACAAGGAGATGAAGAAGGTCAGAAGGAAATGAAAGGTCTTAATGGAGGATGTTCCGAGGGTCGTCGAACTCATTAGGAACGCTTTATAACATCGTCGTGAAGATGAGCGATTACGGTATTGAAACGCACTAATTGCACTCGGAATGAAGATTGGGCATGAGAATTGTGTTTGACTACGGTATTTAACAGATCTAGAACGATACTAGATGATCCAGGGATGGACTAGAGAGCCTAAGGAGATGGGAGGGATTGTGGAAATGCTCTCTTTTGAACTCCAGAAGCCAAATTCTCTTTTTTTTCATTTCAATTACACGCAGATTCTAAGGCGCATCGACAGGAAGCGACAGAGATTGCGTGAATGTTGGAAATGCGCTAATTGGCGTCATCTCCACACGGTCAATCACGGAAATCATAATTCAAAGCGAACAAAGAGCTCCATTAAGGGTCTGACAAAGCGTCTTTGAAGCCAAATTCCAGGTTTCTTCGTCTCGCTATAGAATTGAATTCAGAACGCAAATTACTACTTTTGT
>MQUG01004067.1:0-11247 GCA_007213375.1 Steinernema feltiae | reverse complement strand
TTCTGGTGTCAAATCGAGGTCGCGGAAAACGGTAGTGGCGTCGTAATCACTTGAAAATGATGAAAACGGCCCACAACAACAAAAAATCATAAAATCCAATATGACTCCGGTGGGAAACATCCAATTTAGCTGAGCGATAGCTCAAACGAACGGAATTGATCTGGGGAAGACTTCTGTAAGGCTAGATTTTTGCCAAAAATTTGTAAAAAAAGAAATAATACAGAAAAACTAAAAAAATAGCCAATTTTCACCGTACTTATTGCCGTCTCAGGCAAAATCTTTGGGTCCTGAGGTGGCGACGCTCGTCGCTCTTTTATTTTCTTTTTTTAAAGCATCAGATGAATCTGAGCTCGTCTTCCATGTTTATCCACTAAAACTCGAAACGTCATCAACCGTCAGTGCTTCTCGAACATTTGGATTCTGCGCACTCCTGACCTCGACCGATAAACTCATGAATATTGAATAACACGCGTCACGTATTCGCACCTGCGCCCAGCAACCGAAAGGTTCGAAACGAACCTAAAGAGGCAAAGAGGCTTGATAAGGTAGCATTTCATTTGGAACTGCTGAGGTCATTCGAACACCATTGAAGGCGATGTGAATACCATTTGGCTTATAGTAGCTCTGGATTTGATTGTTCTCGTTTCCTGTCTGAGTCTCATGTCTCATCTGTGCCTGATTGAAAACCAAAAAAACGATTCATTCCATAGGTAAAAACATCTTCAAAGTGCTATACATACAACAAGTAGATCGGTGGGAGTGCTATCCTTAATTACAACACCAAAACAGAAGTAACAAGGGAGTTCAGTCATGGGGAACGTCTCTCAAAGCGAGAAACACGGTTTGGGAATGCAGCTGGAGGCAATGAAGAGAAGGAGTGAAGAAATACATTATGTATACGGTGGTGGAGAACACACACAGCGGCTGATCATCTAGCGGTCGCTCATCATGCGCACAAACTCCTCGTAGTCGATCTCGCCGTCGCCGTCCGCGTCCACTTCCTGGATCATCTCGTCGACCTCCTCCTCGCTGAACTGCATCCCCATGTGGATCTGCAATACACGGTGATTAGAGAGGCTGCTGCGCTGATGGCGCGTGATTTCTGGTCGCAGCGGCCGGTTTTATGCAAATTCTGGTTGATGAAATCGCGGCGAACTCATTTATATTCAAATTGCCCGCGTGTTTTGCCCCTTTTCGACCAAAAACGCGGTTTCATAAGAGCGCGGGGCGGCTATTTTAGGCAAATTCATACGCATGAAGGAAGTAAACAACGAACGATCTTTGTTGCGGAAAGGGCACCGGAGACCCCGATTTTTGGCCCTTTTGGGAGTGGAATTTGACCAAATGCGGATGACGACGAGAAACTCACCATGAAAGTAGCGGAATTCCTGCGCGGTGATGTGGCCGTTGCCGTCCTTGTCGAAGACGCGGAACGCCTCGCGAATCATCTCCGAGTCGGTTTCCTTCATCATCCGCTTCATCATTACACAAAACTCTGGAAACTCGATCTGCCCGTTGCCGTCGATGTCGACCTCGTTGACGATGTCTTGGATTTCCTGCAAAAAGACCGATTTAGATCAGGTGATCGGCGTCATTTTTGATCTCGTATTCAGCGCAGCAGGAAACATAATGCGCTCTGCTCCGCTTAAGACCCAAAATCAAAACTCCGAACAGCTCAAGTTGCTGGATTTTGGCAAATTAGGATGAATCTAAGGCTTTGTGGTCTTAGAACGATTGAATTTGATTACTTCTAACGTACTTATGGAGCTGATGTGCTCAAATTGACCTTTAATTGTTTTCAGGCGCTGAATTCCTCACAAAGGGTTCAGTCCTCATAACAACCATTCTCAACTTGCCACCCATCAACCAAAGTCACATTAATACAGTTCCTATAGATCTTTAACTCAATTGAGCCCGGAAATGTCACTTAGATAGATCTGATTACAGCGCAAAGCGTTCAACTTACAGATTCCGTGGGATTCTGACCCAAACAGCGCATCGCAACGCCCAACTCCTTGATCGACATCGTTCCGTTGCCGTCTTTGTCAAACATCAAGAAAGCCTCCTTGAACTCGTCGATCTCCTCCGGCGAGAGCTGCAATCCATCCACATTGTCCTCAAGCTCCAAAAACGCACAAAAACAAACCGATTTGATCGTCTCCTCGCTGAGTTGCATCACACTCTTCGCCGATTGCTTCGTTCCGAGCGCCATCGCGTTTTCGTAAAACTAGAAAAAAAGTTCAAATTAGCGGCGGCGCAACATTCGGGCACGTTTAAGGCGAGCAGTGCGTGTGCTCTGAGCCGGCCGAGTCACACCTCGCGCACGCGGGGGACAAACTCTCCGAGGCGGAGAGGAAGCGCTGGTTGTTGACTGATGTCAACTGATCGAGAATTCAAGAGTTGAAATGATCGCCCGAGGCGCCCCTCTGAGTGACAAGAGTCACCGCGGTGTCGACGTCACGGCGCTGCGGAGCGGCGCGAGGAATTCGGCGCGCGAAAAAACATTTTATGCAAAGAGGGTCGACGCACTGCGGGGACAAAGAGGGCGCGGAAAACAACTTTTCATCGCGGTTATTAGGCTTTGAATGGCGGCGCAGGCGGGTGGGATAATCTGTGAAGCTAGCGGGCGGGGCTGAAGACGTCATGGACTGGTGCTTTGCGGTGCTTTTTGTGTGGTAAATACAAGGAGATGAAGAAGGTCAGAAGGAAATGAAAGGTCTTAATGGAGGATGTTCCGAGGGTCGTTGAACTCATTAGGAACGCTTTATAACATCGTCGTGAAGACGCGCGATTACGGTATTGACACGCACTAATTGCACTCGGAATGAAGATTGGGCATGAGAACTGTGATTGACTACGGTATTTACCAGATCTAGAACGAGCTAGATGATCCAGGGATGGACTAGAGAGCCTAAGGAGATAGGGAGGGATTGTGGAAATGCTCTCTTTTGCACTCCAGAAGCCAAATTCTCTTTTTTTTCATTTCATCTACACGCAGATTCTAAGGCGCATCGACAGGAAGCGATAGAGATTGCGTGAATGTCGGAAATGCGCTAATTGGCGTCATCTCCACACGCTCAATCACGGAAATCATAATTCAAAGCGAACAAAGAGGCTCCATTAAGGGTCTGACAAAGCGTCTTTGAAGCCAAATTCCAGGTTTTTCGTCTCGCTATAGAATTGAATTCACAAGCCAGAGAACGCAAATTACTACTTTTGTCATAAAACCCTCTTTATTGCACGAATTACGGTCGTTCTATGGAATTTCAATGCGCGTAAACCTCCAGAGTCAGACAATGCGTCGTAAAGCTTTCTTTGTCGTTGGCAGACGCCAAAGAACCAAACGAGAGGACCAGAAATCCGCCATAATAACAACAATACAGCCATTATGCGCAAAGATGTTGCACTTGGAAGAAGGACGGACGGGGAATTGCGGCCCTTAAGGACGCCGAAAAACAGCTTTTTGGAGTCTTTTGACGAGTCTAGTGCGTGTCTGCGGTGGTGAGTGATCTTAGGACAGAATAACGAAATTAATTAAGGGTTGTGAGAGAATGCGCATTTGCCTCGTTTGGTTACGGTATGTTGGCGTGAAAATTGGAAATCAAAGCCAACAATCAGAATTGTAGCCAAATTCTAGGCTCTTTGAACTCAAACCATCAATTTACCAAATTACAATTGCAGTCGTAAACCCCCAATCACTTAGATTACGGTAATTCTATGTGATTACAGATGTAGTAGAGCGGCTTCTTACCCAATGTGGTCATATTCTAGCCTTGCTAGGGGTTAACAACAATCCTCGCGCGCTCGCACTTCTGACGACGTCTCCTTATGATGAGAAATCGGCCTCTTCAAGGGTCCAAAAACCAAAATTTGAGGAACTTCTCAGAAGTCCTTTGCCGCGTTGCTCTGCGCGTCCTTGGCGTCAAGTTCCTTATGCATTTAAAACGGAAAATCGTATTGTCCGCTTAGAGTGCAAAACAATCGTCCAGCACCAACGCGTGTAGGATCGAAGCGCGCCACAAGGAGAGCAGCTTAAGGCTCGCTTCCGGCAGGAAGTACAATAGTTTAGGACCAATGCAGCCTCGCAAAAGCTACGACTTTGGAGTGTGTGCACTATGTTCTGGTCGCTTGAGGGGCGCCGCTGAAGCTCTGCATCGCTAATGTGCGGTCATCGTCATCACCTCCGACTCTATGACAACACCATCTGGTCAAAAGTCAACTTTACACTTCAATTATCGCTTAGAAGACGCGCTCAACGAGTGCGATGACAAGGAAGCTGCTGCTGGCTTAGCGACGCTCTCAGCAGGAATGTGTTTCAAAAGCGCCGATTCGCAGTTTAAAATGCAGAAAAAGCGGAAAATTCAAGCGACGCCGTACAGGCAGGAGCACATGTACGTTGTGTTGCGAGTTGAGCGACACGGAATTGAGGGATCGCAGGCGAGCATTTGCTAAGCAGAGACAGGTTTGATCGGAAGAATAGGATCAGAATATAGGTTTGAAGGCTACCAGTAACCTCCTTGAGCTCTTTAGCTCGCGTTTCTGTGATCAGCTTGAATGAAATGACGACCGTAAACATGTTTTGACACGAATATGACGGCGAAATCGATGAAATTACGGTAGCTAATTGAGTCAGAGTCCAATTTCGCGTACTTTTGTCTGCGAGACAGCCATGACCAGAAGGGAACAGAGTACGGGGTTATGCAAACTCTGGTAATTCAATTTTGGCGCTCCTTTTTGATCCAACGGACAGACAGACAACAGACCTAGAGCTCAGATTTAAGCGAGGAAGGCGCGGACTCGGATCCAGTTAATCAGGCCAATAATCAAGCGTTCAGGAAGCTCTAATCACCTATGAAAACGTGAAAAATTGAGTAAACCAACGCGTTTGTCGTCATTCTCATCATATTTCTCTGTTTTCTTTGCTCAGATTTGAATCAAAACGCACTCTTGTGTACCGAAGCAAGAAGATCCGTTTTCAGTGCACGCAACACACAGTACACCACAGCGCCTAAGCATTGCCCTGCTGATTGCATATGGGGCTAATAATAACGCTTAATAAATGGAAGGAATTTCGTCCCCGAGCACCCGCTCGCGCGCTGATCGGAGCAATGAGGTCTTTTCCTTTAAATAAGCCAAAATTCCATTTCTGACACCACCTCCACTGACTCCACACGTAACATCCTCTTCCAGCCTCCTGTTTACCGTCGTCAGCTCCACCCCAATCATGTGGCTCCACAGGTTGTCACAGCGCAGGATATGAATGAGTTTCTAATTACGCGCGTCCTCAAGAAGAAGACAACAACGTTTACGTCCTCGCCGCCGCTACGTCAGGATTAAACTAAAGAAATCCGCTTTGCGCTCTCCTCTCTGCGCACTAAATCAAAGCGCCTTAAGCGGAGCTGTCAGCTGAGCGCCCTGATGAGCGTTCCATTAGGCAAATTAAGGCAGATGAATCACAAACTCTATGCGATAAGCCCAGCGGAGTCACGCGAGCGCCTCACGATCCGAGGTGATCGTCTTGCAAGCTTGGACCAACGCGCTCCGTGCGCTACGCGGCAATAAAACGAAAGAAAGCCGGAGAGGAGATAATATTTATGAATGTGGAAAAAGCGAAATTCGATAGGACGACGGGGCGATGATTGAGATTTGAATGAGTGTGGGAGGCGGGGGTCATACGGGCGCTGGAAGGACATTTGTCAGCAGGAAATTGGGGTTACGGGAGTGCGGGGATGCCTATAGAACGGCCCCAAACGGCTGATATCGAATTTAAGCTGCGAATGCCACCACAAAGAAGTGGCTAAGAAGATCGAGCGCAAAAACAAACCCGAGACGCCGAGAACAAAACAAGCGCTCTAAGTCAAGCGAGCAAGGTGATCAGTTTAAGAAAAGCAGGTGGTAAATGAGTGGAATTTCGAAGGGAATACGGTAACGCCTGCGCTAAAGAGAGCAAGAATTTGTGACCACAATTGTGGTCTAGACCTTCCAGACGTCCAGAAATTCTGGTGCCGCCAGGTGTTCACACCACCAGCGTCTTCTTCCTGATTGATCACAGCGCAGAAATTAATGTGTTCAATTAGAATTTGTCGCTTTTTTACTTCCGAGTGCATTGCGCTCTCTGTTTTCCTTTGTCCGAGTCTTGTGCGTCCTGAACTTGACACTGAGGACTTCTAATTTCCTATGCAAGACAACATCCGAAGAAATTAGCCCTTGGCTCAGTGAAGGACAAAGGAATCCTTTTCTGGGCTTTCTAGGCATCAATTAGAGCCGAGCGACCTGGACATCATAGCTCAAAATTTGATTACCGTAAACCTGTAAAAACCAAAATGAGTTCGAGAGGAAATAGTGAAGCCAACAAGCCGATTCAAAGGCAGCTGAAAAGGCCCAGTTTTTAAATACCGTAACAAGCGAACCTTGGGTTCTCCCTGTGCTCCAGAGATTACAGTGTTACAACGGCCAGTAATGCTACTGTTTGAGCTTATAATCTGGTATGGAATTAAACACTTCTAATTCTACTTGATTCTAGCAACTCCCGCTCACTCTAAAAGCTATTTTCTACCCAAAACTACCACAAAATCCGTGAAATCAAATCCTCATTACTCAAATCCTCCATCTTCTCTCTCCAGACCTCTATCGCCGTACGACAAATTGCCGTTTTCGGAGGATTAATCACCTCATCATCCGGACCTAATAGTATGTTCCTTGATTTTCTTTCTTCTCGCCTAAGCAGCTAAATCACGTGGGCGCATCCTCCATCATAGCCAATTGAGCGCGGCGCGCGATGCTCTAATGTAGATTGCGCTAAGATTGCGCGTGGTTCCGTTCTCGACGATTCAAATTCTCCAAAAGCAACTTTACCTTCCGTCGATGGCGAATCATGTTGGCGGTAGTAGCTCTGAACGGGGCCATTCCAGGGGAGTCAAGACCAGCGGATTTGATGCAACACAACTCAACGCAAGAAGTGCGCGACTGGGGGCGATTGATTGCAATTTCGCCTCTGTCACATTGCGCTTTGTTGGTTTTCGCGGTGCGCGCGTCCCAATTTGACAGCTTTTGCGCGGGTGCTCTTGATTTGTGACTCAGACCCCAGAGTCTGGCGAGGTGCAAGCAGCTGACGTTTCAGACGATACGTCACATGTAGTCTACGGTATGCGGTAACAAAACGCCAGAAAGCAGACAAAATGATGGCGCGTTAAAATCACCAGAATTACGAAAACTTTAATACACGTAGCCAAGTGACAAGTGAATTTGAATGATTAGGAAAGCGGTGAAATGATATCCGTCTAAGGCGATCAATTGAGTCCAGAGGTAGGGTCTATCTAAGGCCCAGCCAAACACTGCAATTTCTAGACTCCGCAGACGCTTTTTTTCCCTAAAACCACAATTTTCCAACGTCTTTAGGATCTTTAGACGCTGCCGACAGACGGACAAACGACCACACGTCTAAAAATCAACACTTAACCGTTTTCTCAACAAAAAGTCCATCATCTAGGGTAAAAAACCTCCAAAAACTCACGAACAACCTAAGAAGCCACTCCAAAATCCTCAAAAAGTGTGAATTGCCTCCTCCAACTCACCGCGCTGTGCACTCTACTCAAGTGGACAGCTGCCGGTGGCACATCGCAGCTTCCTATTTTACCGGCAAACTCATCATGGTGGCAATGAATCAGAGTAATGTGCGTTCTGGTGCACTTTAAGGGAGTGCTCATAGAGCGCTTTGAAGGGCGCCAGAAAAACAGAGCATAGTATTAGTGCTCGATAAACTGGCGATTAGGGTCAATTTTATGGCGGCAATGAATTGGAAGGAAGGCGAAAGAAACGAAGCGACCGACGACCGGCCGACTGACTGGACTGACAAGTCAAATGTGTGCCTAAACGATTAAGGAGGCGATGTTCATTGGAAAACACGATTTTTAGGAATTACGCGAACAACACAAATGAGACTCGGCGTCGTTGCGTCACGTGTTTTTGACGCGCAAATTCCGAGAAACCCGGGCGCGGCGAAACCGAAGATAGACCGACAAATTAATTATTCACTCAATTTGCGCCGCTGCAGGAGGAAAGAGGTCCTCCGCAGGTGACTCAAATGGCGATTTGCGGAGATTTCGCAGGTGAAAACAAGCCAGAAATGCAAAGGCGTTCTGTGATTGACACGGAATTGCCGCGGGGGTGAATGTGAGTGACAGGATGGCTGGGGAGGGTGAGTCATGCGGGAAATTGAATGTTTTGATTAGCTTTGAAACGTGATCATTTGAAATTTGGGTAAAAACGGGAAAACAAAAGCGAGATTTTTGTTTTGAATCTCGCCGAAACATCATGTTAATTCCAAAGTTAAACATTTTTCTCCGTATTTGATTTGATTGACTCAATAAAGCCAAGAAACGACAGAGAAATTCACCAAAACCCTAGGAAACGTCTAGAACGAAGTGAAAACCTATGTTTGATGGTGAAGTCGTTAGCTTAACCGAATGCTGGAGTTTTTTGTTCGAAATTGGGTTCTTAAATGCTTCTTATTTCTACAGGATTGCAACGTAATGATCCTTCAATCACAAAATAGTCGTATTAATAGCAAAATTCCGTTGGTTTCATGAATGGAGATAGTGAGTCATGCGGGAAAATGAATGTTTTGATAGCTTAGAAACGTGATCATTTGAAATTTGGGTAAAAACAAGAAAACAATAGTGAGATTTTAGTTTTGAAACTCGACCGAGAACTACACTGAGCTGTTGGAGCAGAATCAGCCAAGAGCAGTAGACTAGTTGGCTTTGTAGTTATCGAAAAATCGTTTAGAAAAGGTTGAAAACCTATTTGTTTAATGGTCAAATCGTCAGCATGACAGAGTGTTCAAGTTTTACCTGAAAGTGGGTTCTTAAACGCTGCTTGTTTCTACTGGATTCAACCATAATGATCCTTCAATCACGCGAGAGTCGTATTATTAGCGAAATCCCGTTTGTTTCAAAACAGAAACCCTATACTTGCCTTTCCTCTCATGACGCCTCAACTTGTCTCTTCATTCGTGCGCTTCAACACATTCTGTGTAACAAAATATGATCGTATTAAGTGACACTTCGCTGCTGCTGCTGCTGCGAATTGCGCTCAAAGTGGCGCCTCAAAGCAAAAGCGAACGTTTTTTCATGAAAAAGCAATGTCAGCAACTAGAGAGGTCCTCGCGAACGTGATGAATGGATGTCGCCACTGACGTCACTGGGTTGATCAATTGAATTCTGTGTGGGGAGGTAAGAATGAGGAAGGTGTGTGTGGTCATAACAGGAGAGAGAGAGGAGAAGAAGACAAACAGAACATGGAAGAAGTGAAAAATCACTGATTGGATGTTCTTCTAGATGAAAACATGGTCAAAACAAGGATTACTCTTAAACCGGCCGCTCTAGAGTTTTGAGGACCGCGTAACAATGAAGATGAATTGAGAAGAAGAAGACAAAAGGAATTAGGAGCGCAGTTTGAGACAAAAGGCTCTGCGCCGTCTTCTGAATCACAAAAAAACGAGAAGAAAGCGTGACTGAACGCTGAAATTGGGAGGATAGCAGCCGAGTGCAAAAGGATACGGTAATAACGCTTCAGTTCCGATCAGTCGCATTTAAATTTCGAAAATAGCCTTCCGAACCTTTTGACTTTATGTCTCAAACAAGCCGTCGTTGCTCTCTCACAGCGCTAGGATTTTGTTCTACGATCTAGGGTTTTTCACTACGGTATTACCGCGTGTTGCTCTTCATTATGCTAACGTAAAAGAAAGTTGAAAGCCGAGAACAGCTGTCCCACTCTGCATCACAAATTGGCCCGATTGACCTCATTCGCTCGGTAAAAGCAGTCAAATGCCACTTTGCTATCAATCACCTGCAGATCAACATAAACGAACCTCCTACGAACTTCAAAACTTGAGTTGAACCAAACAACAAAGGTATGAATATCAAATCGGCCTGTCAATGGCGCGTTAGCGAGAGACGAGAGGACAAAACTGCTCCTTGAGTTCTTGAGTCAATAGTAAAGTTTGGCGCGGAGGCCTAATCCGAGGGCGCGACAGTAGATACTGCTGTCGATGGTTGCAAACAGCGAAACGGACACCGACTGAACTTTAGCCATTGAGTGGGGAAGGAAATAGGACACTCGAGGTGGGGATTACCGGAAAACAGGCACACGAGGACACAATATTTGTGGAACATTGAATATTCAGTAGGAGAGAGGGTTTCTTGCAAAGTGGATGGGTTAGCAGGGCTGGGAAGGCCATATTGGAGCAAAATTTGTCTTGGTCATGAAAGATGGGGTAACTTTATTTACTATGCTAAATCAAGCTCAATTTCAGTTGATCAAGGGGTAGAGGGCAGCTTAAAAAATCCTGTTTCGAGCTGCCTCTACCGCTATGCGCAGAAGCTCAATCTGAGTTAGCACAGCGCTCGTCTGCCAACCTGTAGGCGTTTATCGTAACTTTCCGCAGATAAAGGTCAGAACGTGGCTAAAGTGGTCCGCGCTACGAGATTTGCACTCGAGACACCGCGATTAGCGGCGCGCTAAAGTGCTCCCGAGTACTCAGACGTGGGAAAAACGCACTTGATCGATCAGGCGCTAAATAAACGCAACGGTCTTGTTCGACGCGTGGTTAAACAAGAAAGTAGGTGTTCGCACTTGAAATGTTGAAAGTTTGAATTTTAGAGGTCAACGGGAATCAAGCAGCGAAGCAAAGAGTTGAAACAGTTGGCCGGTTGTTGCGAGGGAGACAAATTGATTGGACGAATTGAGGGTTCCGACACACGCGAAAAGGCGCAAAACAATTGGGAGGTGGGCGATTCATGGCGAGACCAGTGCAAGGTGGTAAAAGTAGACTCGGAAAGAGGAGAGAGACTAATCAAAACATCATCTACATGACCCAGATCTCATTCCTCGCCTGTTACACCGTACTATAGAGCGTAGATCTCGTTTTGCAACTTGCAAACGGCAACTTGATTTAGACTCTAAAAGCGTCGGCTCTTGAGGCATTTGCGAAAAATGCAATTTTAACGATAGGAAACCGCGCAGACGTTGATTAATTGCTTTTAATATTGCGGCATCGCTTGACAAAAACAACTCTGCTCGGTTGAGGAGCAGAGAGGCAAGTGTAAGTAGATCTAGAGCCATGGTTTGGCCACTTGCAAACTATCGATTTAGGCTATTCTGCTGTTGACACGGTGCTTTGTTTAAAATCACTTCCACCATCTCGAAAATGTAACAAAAATCTCAAAAAACAGAGCCCTAAAAATG
>MQUG01004066.1:0-17766 GCA_007213375.1 Steinernema feltiae | reverse complement strand
CCTATGTTTGATGGTGAAGTCGTTAGCTTAACCGAATGCTGGAGTTTTTTGTTCGAAATTGGGTTCTTAAATGCTTCTTATTTCTACAGGATTGCAACGTAATGATCCTTCAATCACAAAATAGTCGTATTAATAGCAAAATTCCGTTGGTTTCATGAATGGAGATAGTGAGTCATGCGGGAAAATGAATGTTTTGATAGCTTAGAAACGTGATCATTTGAAATTTGGGTAAAAACAAGAAAACAATAGTGAGATTTTAGTTTTGAAACTCGACCGAGAACTACACTGAGCTGTTGGAGCAGAATCAGCCAAGAGCAGTAGACTAGTTGGCTTTGTAGTTATCGAAAAATCGTTTTAGAAAAGGTTGAAAACCTATTTGTTTAATGGTCAAATCGTCAGCATGACAGAGTGTTCAAGTTTTACCTGAAAGTGGGTTCTTAAACGCTGCATTTTTCTACTGGATTCAACCATAATGATCCTTCAATCACGCGAGAGTCGTATTATTAGCGAAATCCCGTTTGTTTCAAAACAGAAACCCTATACTTGCCTTTCCTCTCATGACGCCCTCAACTTGTCTCTTCATTCGTGCACTTCAACACATTCTGTGTAACAAAATATGATCGTATTAAGTGACACTTCGCTGCTGCTGCTGCTGCTGCGAATTGCGCTCAAAGTGGCGCCTCAAAGCAAAAGCGAACGTTTTTTCCATGAAAAAGCAATGTCAGCAACTAGAGAGGTCCTCGCGAACGTGATGAATGGATGTCGCCACTGACGTCACTGGGTTGATCAATTGAATTCTGTGTGGGGAGGTAAGAATGAGGAAGGTGTGTGTGGTCATAACAGGAGAGAAGAGAGGAGAAGAAGACAAACAGAACATGGAAGAAAGTGAAAAATCACTGATTGGATGTTTTTTTCTAGTCTTCTAGATGAAAACATGGTCAAAACAAGGATTACTCTTAAACCGGCCGCTCTAGAGTTTTGAGGACCGCGTAACAATGAAGATGAATTGAGAAGAAGAAGACAAAAGGAATTAGGAGCGCAGTTTGAGACAAAAGGCTCTGCGCCGTCTTCTGAATCACAAAAAAAATGAGAAGAAAGCGTGACTGAACGCTGAAATTGGGAGGATAGCAGCCGAGTGCAAAAGGATACGGTAATAATGCTTCAGTTCCGATTAGTCGCATTTAATTTCGAAAATAGCCTTCCGAACCTTTTGACTTTATGTCTCCAACAAGCCGTCCTTGCTCTCTCACAGCGCTAGGATTTTGTTCTACGATCTAGGGTTTTTCACTACGGTAATACCGCGTGTTGCTCTTCATTATGCTAACGTAAAAGAAAGTTGAAAGCCGAGAACAGCTGTCCCACCTCTGCATCACAAATTGGCCCGATTGACCTCATTCGCTCGGTAAAAGCAGTCAAGTGCCACTTTGCTATCAATCACCTGCAGATCAACACAAACGAACCTCCTACGAACTTCAAAACTTGAGTTGAACCAAACAACAAAGGTATGAATATCAAATCGGCCTGTCAATGGCGCGCGTTGACAGAGACGATCAGCGACGAGAGGACAAAACTGCTCCTTGAGTGCTTGAGTCAATAGTAAAGTTTGGCGCGGAGGCCTAATCCGAGGGCGCGACAGTAGATACTGCTGTCGATGGTTGCAAACAGCGAAACGGACACCGACTGAACTTTAGCCCATTGAGTGGGGAAGGAAATAGGACACTCGAGGTGGGGATTACCGGGAAAACAGGCACACGAGGACACAATATTTGTGGAACATTGAATATTCAGTAGGAGAGAGGGTTTCTTGCAAAGTGGATGGGTTAGCAGGGCTGGGAAAGGCCATATTGGGAGCAAAATTTGTCTTAGATCAATTTGAAAGCAATTTGGGGGTTAACTTTAATTCACTAATCTGAAATCAAGCTCAATTTCAGCTTGATCAAGGGGTAGAGGGCATAGCTGCCCTACGCTATGCGCAGAAGCTCAATCTGAGTTACAACAGAGCTCGTCTGCCAACCTGTACGCGTTCATCACGTAACTTTCCGCAGATAAAGGTCAGAACGTGGCTAAAGTGGTCCGCGCTACGAGATTTGCACTCGAGACACCGCGATTAGCGGCGCGCTAAAGTGCTCCCGAGTACTCAGACGTGGGAAAAACGCACTTGATCGATCAGGCGCTAAATAAACGCAACGGTCTTGTTCGACGGCGTGGTTAAACAAGAAAAGGAGGTTGTTCGCACTTGAAATGCTGAAAGTTTGAATTTTAGAGGTCAACGGGAATCAAGCAGCGAAGCAAAGAGTTGAAACAGTTGGCCGGTTGTTGCGAGGGAGACAAATTGATTGGACGAATTGAGGGTTCCGACACACGCGAAAAGGCGCAAAACAATTGGGAGGTGGGCGATTCATGGCGAGACCAGTGCAAGGTGGTAAAAGTAGACTCGGAAGAGGAGAGCAGACTAATCAAACATCATCATCTACATGACCCAGATCTCATTCCTCGCCTGTTACACCGTACTATAGAGCGTAGATCTCGTTTTGCAACTTGCAAACGGCAACTTGATTTAGACTCTAAAAGCGTCGGCTCTTGAGGCATTTGCGAAAAATGCAATTTTAACGATAGGAAACCGCGCAGACGTTGATTAATTGCTTTTAATATTGCGGCATCGCTTGACAAAAACAACTCTGCTCGGTTGAGGAACAGAGAGGCAAGTGTAAGTAGATCTAGAGCCATGGTTTGGCCACTTGCAAACTATCGATTTAGGCTATTCTGCTGTTGACACGGTGCTTTGTTTAAAATCACTTTCCACCATCTTGAAAACTGTACAAAAATCTCAAAAAAACAGAGCCCTAAAAATGGTATAACCCACTTCAGACAGACATTCAGTATAGCGAGAACTGAGACCTCATTACGTAAGCAGTAAAGTACTCGAAATCAGAGTTGGTGATCACAAATAGATTTTGCATTTTTAGATGTTCTCGTTGACAGAACAGAACAGAGAAGAACAACAGAGGCTACTGCGTGGATTTGAGCGCAGTGAATAGCGCAAAGCCAACTTTAAAGAAATAGAAAGGCCCAAAATCAAAATATGATTTTTCAGGCTTGATTTTTAAGGACTGCAATTGAATTGAACAAAGCGTCAACAGCAAAATAGAACCGATAGTTTGCAAAGTGTCAAAGACTCAGGTTTTGAAGTCATTTTTAGCTTCAAGTTGGTTTTGCATGCTGTGTCCAAGCCAAAAAAAAACACGAAACTAGAAAGGAAGAACAACTGGAGAAAGCAGAACGGATCAACGGATTGCGCCTAATGAAGCTCAATCCTTTACTTTGTACTTTGGAGGCAATCAAACTAGAAATTAGCTGTAACTTGCTATTTCTATTAGATTGCTATTAACTAAAATTTCAATTTTTTAGCTTTTTGCTTAGCAATTTTGCTTAAAAACAACAAATCGGAAGCTTAGGAACTAGAGTCAAGTCATTCAAGTCGAAATAACAAACTGGTGTGACTACAAAATTGTGTGTGATCTTCTCAAGACCTAAATTTAACCTCTCTAGCGCACAGCAAAAAGACATCTGTTCAAGTAGCCGACGAACAAACAGGATGAAGATGATGATCTCACCCCGCATCTCAACCACAAACACACCGCAACAGAATTACTCAGAATGCAGGAACGTCTCAATCAAGTCAGCATTTCTGAGCGAAGCAACCGAATGCCGCAGACCGCTGACAGCGATGCCAGAGATCGCAGCAGAAACGATGCAAAGAATGCAAATTGCTCTCCGCATCCTCCCACACTTCGTCCGCATCGTAAACAATTATTTCATCGCCACAATTCTTATCTGGTTTTTGTTTTTCGCCGCATCTGTTAGCATCTCTCTTCCACTCATCAGGCTGACGTTAAAAGATCAATAGCACTTGTTGCGGGGAGCACCACGCGCTCAGCGACCACCGGAAAGACTTAACAGTTGCTTTCATTGGGAGCAAAAAGGCGGAAAACAAATGATTTGGCCGCGGTTTTGACACGAAACGTCGCTGTTCTGTGATCAACCGGCGCAGTGAAGAGGAGCAAGGCGCCAATCAAACGGAAAGGGCAGAAAACAATTTGAGAGGTCGCGAGTCGCGTGCATCAGCGAAAATTGAAAGAAAAACAAGAAATGCGAGTTTGCAGCGCAGCCAAAAGCCAAAAAACAAGAAACTAGAGACGAAGAACGACTAGAGAGAGCGGAAAGGATGAGCGGATTGCGCCTAATACCGTTTGTTTCCTGCTTAAAAGGTCGTCAAATGGCTGATCTGTGGTCGCATACTGTAATTGCGCCACACTTTGCGTAGTTGAGGGTGTGTAGAACGTGTTTTCCATCTCGGAGTAATCGGAAAAGTAGCCGGAAACTTTCAATCCGCGCACGAAAACAAGGAACCCATACGGAATCGCCGTTTACTGACCGCGAGGCGCAGGTTTTCGAGTGAATTTATGTAGTTGTGGTAATAAAATCGGACAATCTGGTTTTCGCAGATGCTGAAGCGAAGAATCGGTAATTGAAAGTTGAAAAACACGGTTAAATCATTTGATTACAGTGGAAGACGTCACGATTTATGTGAGGCGTTCGAATTGGCTGCGTTCCTTTGGATTTCAGTGGATCAGTTGGAGCGGAGGCTAAGCGCTGGTCTCGAAACGACTAAAACGCATCTTGGCGATTTGTGTCGGCTCAAATTTGAGGCAGAAAACCAGTATTTACCGCATTTCATTACCGAGTGAATGTCAGAAGGAGCATTTGCGGCATCGGAAACGTTCGAAATTGCCAAAACGCTCTGATATCTAGAGTTTTCTCACATTTTTGGCTTCAAAAAACTCTAGAAGATCCAAAAACTGCTCCTCTCAAAGCTACGAGCACTTCGTGGCACTCCCAAAGTGATTCAAAATTAACAAAAGTCGAGGAAGCCTAGTGAAGACGTCCCGCCGGCCTCCCAATTCCCTCATTTCGCTCCAAAGTGCACGCAATTTGACAATTCCGCAATAATCGACACCAGCGAACATCAACAACACGGCGAGTTGTCATAAAACGCGCCCCTAACGACCCCCACGGACCTTCAGAAGCAATAAAAACAACACGTGCCAGCGGCGCGTTAGGAACCAAAGTTCGCCGGGCGCGATTATCATAAAATGCGGTGGCGTCGGCGTCCAAATCGCGGGCGCCTTGAAAAGAAGTGTAAGGAGGAATGCGGCGGCGGTGAGATGCCGAGCGAGAGGGAGGAACTCCAGTGGCGATGGCGACAGTTGTCCTCCTTGCGACTGATCGGTCTGCCGAGCGAATGTTTATCGCGCGTCGTCTAATTATCACTTTTGTTGTTGTTTCTACGATCGCGTGAGCTGCGGGGGATTACACGATCGTTTACGAGCTCGTAGCGTGTGTTCTACCGTGTTTATGGCCAGAACACGGCGAGAGACGGATGGACGGAGCGATGGCTACGATAGCAACATATGAAAATGAGTAATTTGTGATAATGAAGAAGCGGCGATGAGCGGAGGGCAGCCGAGAGGGGCATAGGCGGGATTGGAGGTCGCGCTGATTGGCTACAGTCTGTTTGTTTACTCTCAAATATTGTTTTTGGTGTCTTTTTTGTCGGAATGACGTGAGATTCAACTTGGTTCAATAGCTAATCAAGATCCACATCCACAGCTAGTGCATGTCGGAAAAACTGAACGTGAGCTTTGGTTAATGGCCGTTCTGAGTGATGCGATCGGGTAAATGCACTTTCCAGCAGGGATTGAGGCTCTAAGCCGGTGTTCTGAACGCAAACGATTTGCTTTCTATTGATGATTCGCTCGCAAAATTGTCTCCGAAAACAGGAAAACAAAGAGTTAAGAGTTCACCAACTAATGCGATTTATCTTTCCGTCGATTAGCTTTTAAAGGAAGAAGTGACCGAAAAATAGCGTGAAAGTAGGTCGTCAAGGCTGATTGAGCAACGGAATGGAGTAAGTAAACACACTAGTTCATCCATTGACGTGAAAAAACAGAAGCAAGAACAGACGCAGAAAAACAGACGAAAAGCGAGAGTAAGAGTGAAGAGCCTGAAACGTCTTGCAGAAAGAGCTCCAAGATTGCATTCAGTGAGGAATGATACAGTTGATACAGTTAGATGAGGCATACGCGACAATCAGGTCTAACCCAGCAACATCCAACAGACGTCTTAAATGGAAGATCATCACTAACACACGAAGTGCCCCTTTCAATTTCCGTGAATTTTACACAGTACTAGATCTGTATGGGAGTAGTAAATTCCCTTCAAACTGACTGCCAATATTAGGTCTGCGTGGAGAAAAAATTACGCGAAATTCCAATGGTTCAATTCTTTCCAAAATGTTCATTTTTTGATTTCTTTGATTTTCTACCAGCTGCTGTAAACTGAACGCATCTTCTAATTATCTAAGCTCCTCTGGCATGCGGGGACGTAAAAACATAGTCCGGTTGTATAAAAATCCGTTATTTTCCGCTGTGCTGTACGGAAATGATCAACCAAATGCTTTAATGCTAAATGATAATGAATTTAATGTCACCGTTTAAAGTAATTACAGAACAATCAAAAAATGAACATTTTGAGGAAATCGAACCACTGGCTTTTCGTGTAATTTTTTCTCCTCGCAGTCCGAAATGGGGCAACAAGTTTGAACTGGAATTTACCATATACTAGACCTACTACTGTGCCAAATCTCAGAAGAATCAGAGGGGCACTTTGTGTCCTTTCATTTGGTCGTTGTGTATTCGTCGCAGTAACGCTTTCCCGCAACAGATCAAAATCAAAGTACTATAGTCTCAAAGAACCAGAAAACAGTCATAAATATCTAGTTTTGCTATTGATTTCACTCGATTGAGGATTCTGCTAGATATCTTGCAGATGCGTTCACACCGCTTCATTTGCAAGCTACACACGATTGAGGAACATAAAAGTACAGCTGGCTTGATATTCCACCCCACTTCCGGCCCTCCCACACCAATTGTCCTCTCAAATCTCGCACTTTGCAACACTCCACCACCACCGCCGCTCAATCCATCATGTCGCATTCCTGTGCACTTGCGTTTGGCACCGCGCCATCTTGATTAACGACCTGCGGGCGGTCAGTTGTCGTCGCATTAGCGCCCTAATCCCGCGTCTCCGCTCATCACAATGTTTGATATGTAATAATGGGCGCCTGATCGAGTTACACTCGTTCCCGCGCCTCGCGTTCACTCACCTTCCGCACAAACCGAACGGGTTGCGTGTCGGTCAGCCCGATCGTCGTCAGATTCTCCTTCCCCGATACCGTACGCTTCACGCGGCTAACAATGTGAATCGAGTGCCATTGGCGGATTTGCTTGATGCCTGAAAATCACACCGTAACCACCGTAGGAGCGTCACATTCCGGGGTCGTACGCTGTCGAAGGGTTAGATGCTGCGCATTGTGCGCTACCATCGAGTTAGCGAGGAGAAGAGAAGTGAGCAGATCATCGGTGTTAGAAGAAGAGGGAGATAATGAGGAGCGATCGGTGTTTACATTAATTTGGGTTTGAGAGGCGGAAGCGGCGGACTGCGACCGTCGTGATGACTTACGCGCTGACGCCGAAGCGCTGGACGGATTCCTTCTTCGGGAGTGATTGTCGGAGGAGCGAAAACTCATCTTCTGCGTGCTGCGGAGGAGGACGAACGTCGTCGGCGGGTGGAGTGCGCTGCGCAAAGTCACTTTCATAAACTATGCTTTGATGAGCGGGCGAACGACCTGCCGAATGCGAGCGAAGCTGCGTGTTTGTTTTACAACAAACAACGTCGTTCTACCAGCGACGACATCCTCACGCACTTCACAGAGCCGCGGAGAAGAGGATTTGCGTGGATCGGACGATCCGGCGACGTTGTGACTGCGCTAAGCTGCACACTGATCGCACTTGAACTTGTGCCGTCGTGTTGCAGAGTTGTGTCGGGTTAACCGGCGATTGGAGCGCGGATTTGTGTGCAAATGAAGGAGCAAACAGAGGAAATGGACGCTACAAAACAACGGATATTCCGTGTTCCCTAGGCTTTAGTCCCATACATTCAAAATCACGCGAAATAGCCAGAAAAAGGCTATTGTCGCTACACAACCGTCGAGAAGAAACCGATGACTCATCACGGGCATCCTCAGGCCGGTCCGTGCAAAAATCGTTCTATTTTTGGTTACTAAAATGTAGCCTTATTAGTTGCCTCAACACGTATCAAAGATCCTACGGCCTTGTGCTTGATTCTGCAGTCCTTTTGCTCCATTTTTCCCCAAATCTTGAAGCCAAATCCGTAGAATTCGAAAGCCCTTTGCTCATCCCAAGAGATTGGCCTCGCACCACTTCATTGGGCTCTGAGGAGCGGTAAACAAGAGCTGAGCTTAGCTGCAGCCTCCAGTCAACGTTCTGCGCGTTTTATTTGGCCCATTCCTTCGAGAATTAACAATTTGTGAGACGACTCTATTCCTCTGTATCTTCCGCTTTATTACACGCAAACAACTCTTACACAACTTGACAAATTCTGATCTCCGTCCAGGGATTTACGCCGACTTCTACTTGAAGACTTTTGGGCGCATTTCGGCTTCTGAACACGTATGTGACGCCATTTTCATTCTCTTCACGGTGCGTCAGCAGCTCGTTTTCTTCCAATTCTTGCCTCAATTTGCTTCTTCTGCTCGAACTGAAATAATCGTCCAAGAGATACTCTTCGCTGAACTGGTTCGGATCCTCCATGAAGCGGTCGATGATTTCTTCAACGACTTGAGTAGAAAGAGCGCTACCAGAGCCCATAGTGCACTTAAACTGCTGGATGCGAAGTGAAGCGAGTTCTCGTGACAAGAAATTTCCCCCGCTTTCGATCGCATGCACTTCAATGGGAGTCGTTCTTCTCCTCGAATACTGCGATTCCAGGAGGCGGTTGTAGATTGACGAATAGTCACAAATCGCAATTTTCGAGAAGTGCATTTCCTGAATCCCTCGAAGGAAAATCAAGCCTTCTGGAGAGTTGAGCGTTCCATCAGGTATGGCATACACATCAAAAATGGGCTCATTGGAGAAGCAAGTGACAAACCGCATAAGGTTGGTTATGTCAACGTTGAGCGGTTTGAACTTATAGTGATCCTGATGACGTACGATATTGATTTCAATGATGACGACGTGTTTCAAGTTGGGCCATTTTCTCAACTCGTCCATTGTACCGGTCCACTTCCAACCACTACTGTGAAATTCGTGTTCCCACGCTCCGTTGTGCCTGGTAAGGAAGAGGCGAACGAATTGTTTCTTCGAGATTTCGGTCCATTGGCAATCGGGCGTTGTGCGTCCAACTTGACATCGATTGCGGCAATAGACATTCTCGCAGCATTTGTAATATGCTGCGACGCGTTCGCAGAAGGCGCGGGGCACTTGGTCCATGGCGTGTTTGGTCGTTAGGTCTGGTTTACACGGGCTTATATGCGTGCAATGGAGCAATGCGACTGAAAGTGCAAAAGCGATGCAGTGAGTTTTGGGTTGACTGTTTCCCAGTGATCGCGTTCCAGATGCGTTATTCCTGACGACATGAACTACGAGTTGTTCGTATGTCCTCGTGTATCTCCGTTCACTGACTTCCACTTTGAGAATTTTAGACGCCTTTCGACTCTTGAACATGAATTTCAGGCTCGCAAGGGAACCACTCGGACTGTAACTCTCAGATCGATTTCAAATTTTGCACAGTCGTAGATATCGGCTTAACTAAGAAATCCACTGTCTACACTATGGGCCCATACGCGGTCTGCAAAAAGTTATGACCTAAAATAAGTCCGAAACAATCGATATAAACTAGTCGATGTACAAGGATTGACATGCCAGTTTGGCCGAGTGGTATCGCTGCGGACTCCCATTTTTGACCCCCGGGTTCGAACCCCCGAGGAGTCCAAATATTTTTTGTTTTTTTTAGTTTTGAAACCTCTTTTTAAGTGTTTCTAAACATTTTTATTCCGCAAATTTCATACTAACAATCGTATTCCTCAAACACAAAGTGCGTGAGATACAAGTTGTCATTGTGCTGCGCGCATCAATGAATGTACCTTGCCCTTTTGAATTTTTCCGGAATAAAAATGTTTAGAAGGTTTCAAAACACTTAAAAAGAGGTTTCAAAACTAAAAAAACAAAAAATATTTGGACTCCTCGGGGGTTCGAACCCGGGGGTCAAAAGTGGGAGTCCGCAGCGATACCACTCGGCCAAACTAGCATGTCAATCCTTGTACATCGACTAGCTTATATCGATTGTTTCGGACTTATTTTAGGTCATAACTTTTTGCAGACCGCGTATGGGCCCATAGTGTAGACAGTAGATTTCTTAGTTAAGCCGATATCTACGACTGTGCAAAATTTGAAATCGATCTGAGAGTTACAGTCCGAGTGGTTCCCTTCAGTTGTCAGTTGATTCCCTTCACGGTGATCGGGCTCGATTGGAGAATGATCTCCGAGCACTTC
The DNA here is from genome assembly GCA_007213375.1 of Steinernema feltiae. Taxonomy (NCBI): domain Eukaryota; kingdom Metazoa; phylum Nematoda; class Chromadorea; order Rhabditida; family Steinernematidae; genus Steinernema; species Steinernema feltiae. The sequence continues at coordinate 7,294 of MQUG01004066.1, read as the reverse complement.
CACACATGCTTGATGCGCGTAACACGGTTTTTAGCTCGAAAATTGATCTCTTCCGCTTTATTAGACTCAACAATCTCTTACTCAACTTGACAAATTCTGATCTCCGTCCAGTGATTTACGCCGACTTCTACTTGAAGACTTTTGGGCGCATTTCGGCTTCTGAACACGTATGTGACGCCATTTTCATTCTCTTCACGGTGCGCCAGCAGCTCGTTTTCTTCCAATTCTTGCCTCAATTTGTTTTCGTTGGCTACATTGGAACTACAATGAAAATAGTATTCCTCATCGAGCTGGTTTGGATCCTCCATGAAGCGGTCGATGATTTCTCGTAGGACTTCAGTGGGAAGTGCGTTGTCAGCGGTCTCAGTGCAACAAAAGTCTTGAATGCGAAGTGAAGCGAGTTCTCGTGACAAGAAATCCGCTCCGCTTGTGACTGAACTTACACCAATCGCAGTCGGTCGTCTCCTCGAATACTGCGCGTCCAGAAGGCGGTTGTAGATTGACGAATAGTCACAAATCGCAATATACGAGAAGTGCATTTCCTGAATTCTCTGGATCAAAATCGATCCCTCCGGAGTGTTGAACGTTGCATCGTTCACTGAACGTTCTCAACGAACTGAACAATGAACGTTCACTCATGAAGCGTTCCGCATTCGCTCGACTATCACCAAAATTCCGTCTTGTTTTGTTCTTTTATGACTCTGATTTGCTTCTAATTGTTTAAACATAAACGCAAAGCGGTGTTCGTGCGTTTGTGGACATGTGAGATGCGCAAACACTGCGATTCAGCCCAAAAATCGACAAAAAATGGTTAAAAGAACCTGCTGCTTTCGATTTGCCTGCATTTTGTCAATTTTCTTCTGATTCTGTGCTTTGTGAGTTCAAATAGCTCTAAATTGTCCCAAAAACAGTCCCCACACGTGCAAAACACTTTGTACTCACTCATTCGCGCGTGTTTCATCCCCAAAAGAACCAAAGACACGCGCGCGCGTTCATGCGCGCCAAGAGAGTCAGACGATCAGAGAGTTGGAAAGTCGTCTTTTTCTGATTTTCTGAACTCTTTTGCAACGATTCCTGCGCCCACAATCGAGCGATAGCCGCACGGCAACTCTTCTCCATCGGTGTTATTACACTGATAACGCTTCTGCAAATTCGCCGCTTTGCAGAAAGGCGAAAGATCGCTTGCACTATTGGAACGTTCCACTCGCGTACAGACGACGATGAATTGCGATTAGCGCACCCCTCATACTGCATTTCGTTGCGCTCAGAAAGCGCAAAATCAGCGCGGCGGCACCGATTAGCCTCAACGCGCAGTCGTAAACAATCTTTTCGGGCATCAACATGCAAAACTCTATTAGGGAAATTGCGCGGACAACGCGTGCCCCCAGGTGCCGTCTATTCGCGGCAATTCTGGTCAATTGTCGGCTGAAAAACAAGCCGTTCCTGCTTGCACTGATTACTCTGGTTAACTCCGGAAATACTTGTTTTTGATTCTAGCCTTAAAGGGCACCGCGCGGTAAAGAAAACAAGTCGGTCGAAATGAGTGCGAAATTAGATGAGCTATTTTCGGCTAAACTTGGGTTTTTATATTGGATTTGGCGTTTCTAGCGCACTTCGAGGACAACTCAACCGAGGACAGATGAATTTCGAGGTTGCTTCTCTCTGCAAAACAGTCCTGCGTGTCGTCGACGCGCTCGTATCCTTAGCCAAATGCACTTTTGTTTATTATCGGGCTGTTTTGTGCAAATAGAGGGGAAAACACTCGATTTTAGCAAACGAATCAACAACTAGAGTCCCCATAGAGGCTGGCAGGATTGAGTATGAACACGTTTCATACTCAATCATACGTTTCATACGTTTAAGGCATAGTAATACGCTGCTAACCTTATCGTCTCGGCTTAGGTACTGTCCGCGTGACACGACTTTAGCGCGAAAGTCTTTCGCGCAACGACTTTAGCGCAAATTTTTTAAGTTCAAAATTGTCCTAGGAGCTGCCGCAGGGTTTTCCTAGTGAATTTTGCGCTAGCGGAGCGAGCACAAAATTACTTAGCATTACTAAACGTCTTGGGAGTTGGTATCCATGATTAGCGTTGCACTCTTACTTGTTTGTGCTTCGAGCTTTGCGTTAAACGAGAACATCGTCCCAAAATAGCCTCATAATTCGATATTGTGTTGTACTTGGAGCTAACTCGCCTGAAAACTCTGTTTTAAGAGAGAACAAGAGGACAGGACGACTTCGTAAAAGTGAATTAATCAGAGAGATTCGATTCCGCCAGTTCAAGTCGAGTTTAACACACTTAGCTAAAACCTCGTTTCTCACGATCTTCAAATGAGGTAATTTGCGTATTGCTTTGACTCGTAAGCAAAGCCAAAACCACCAAAGCGATGCGATCAAAAGCAATGCCAAATCTCCATTTAAAGGCGCCTTCTCAGCATCTCAATTGTCTTGAATCTTGAGCTTCCAGCAAATCGAAAATGTCTCTCCGCTCCACAATTGTCGTCGGCAACCTCCCGCTCTCCACGACCCGAGAACAAGTCGAATACGATTTCGAGGATTTTGGTCCGATCGTCAGCATCACCCTGAAACGCTGCAAGAAGACGACTTTCGCGTTAGTTCAATTCGAAACTCGTCGTCAGGCCACAAAGGCGTACATCACGACAGACGGATACAGAAAAGTGAAGTTTGCGTTGGACGAAGAAGGCGTCGAATGCGATGATCAGCCGTACGCAGGCTGCCGACCCGCACAGAAGCGTCGATTGGCGGAAGACGCTGAGTTGCCTGCGGCCAAGAAGCCGTGCTGATCGCAGAATGTGGCAATAAAATCAGAAAAATGAATAAATAACGTTTTCTCGCATTTTTATGGAGCCAAACCAAATGCAGGTCGCTACGGTGCCAGATCGCAAGTCGGCGATTTCACCTTGAAAATGAAAAAAGACGTTCGGTCCAATGTGAGAAAGTTATCGATTGTGTAGCCTATGGCAGATTACGGTATGTCTAGTCAGTCTAGCACAAAGAACCAGGCTTACTGCCTTTTACCTCCCTTCTGGCTTCTCAGGCTTCGCAGAGCAACGTTTAGACGCGTTTTTTCAGACGGCTTTAGCCTAGCTTTAACGCAAGACCAGGTCTATTAGCTCATCATGGGTTTTTACAAACAAATTTATTAACTACAACTTGCTCAGCTGATCTAAGCAAACAGAAACATCGTTTCATAATGGAACTGCTCCCCAAACAAGCAGTAAACCGCTCTTCCTTCACCGGATTTCAGCACATATTGGGTCTTTCGGCGGTCAGCTGCACTCGGATAGAAACGTTTAACGTAGTTCTCTTCTTCTGCAGTGCATCTCTCAAACCCGAATGCGGTAATCGGCTGCAAATCCTCAGGGCTCTCAACGCAACAAACATCTTTCCCGATCATTTCTTCTGCGTTTTCTCTCCAGCTGACGATGATCGCTTCGATGGTCTTGAAGCATTTGCTAGGAAGACACACTGAATCAAACTGTCTTTGATTGAGGAGATCAATGAGCAGATGCGTTGCGTCATCTTCCAGCTGAACTTCAAAACTAATACAATTCAAAGTTCTCTTTTGCACCAATGATCGCGTCATCTTCAGAACGTCACCTCGGAGTGCTGCAAGTACAGCCAATTCGCGGACGCGGATCGACTCGACGCATTTTTTAATTTCTTCGTCGATGTTCGGAGTCTTCAAATTCAGAATTACTTGGCTTCCGCAAGTAGCGCTCAAGACTTTCTGCAAAGCTGCTCGCTCTGTGGAGTATTCTAGTTGGTTGCCGGTGATGTCAAGTGTAATGAAGTTGGGACGTTTTCTGCTGATCATCTCGGCGTCCATCTGTTGGTCTTCAATGTTCAAATACGTTTCTTCTTGCACGCGGCCGTTTTCCACGCAAACGCGGAGCTGTAACCAGCTTTTGTAGAATTCAGAAGCGACGCCACCAAACAGCCCTGAAAGATCGCGACAAGGCGACAGAACGTTCTTGTCGAGTAAACGAGAAAAAACGCTTTCGTAGAAAAGCACGGCGACGGAGTTCATAGTGCGAGCAGTTCACAAACGGTGTATCAATCAGGTCAGAGATAAACGTAAATGCCGCAAAAATGCGATGCCAACGTGCAAGGTGTCGCGTTTCTTATTTCAATTAATTTTACACAATGTGAGACAGTTGGAAGTGTGAAACGGCACAGCAAAACTCCGGGAGAAAGATGACAAAGATGACGACCGGAGCTTCTTAATGAACGCGGACATCGTTCCAAAAAAGTCTCAGATTTCTCCGAATATTGTCTGCCCCCACTAATTCGACCTTTGCGACCTCGGTGCTGAAATCAGAATTTTTGTAGGCTAACTCAGTCTTGAGATAAATGCAAATTTATGATTTCCCGGTCGACTTTCCCGGCGCGCGTCGGCAAAACGCGATTTTTGTGCTTTTCTCGGCCAAACGGCCACAAATCTGTGTTTTTTGAGACTCTGAGACGTTTTTTGGTCCCTTTAGAGCGACGGAAGGGTGCGCGATGCTTCGGGTTTGATTATTACCAGCTGAAGAGGCTCAGGAGTGCGTAACACTACGCCAGCATTGTTGCTCTACAGCTCTGCAATGCGGGCGCGTGCACCCCAGAGAGGTGTCATAGATCGCGCGCAGTCTGCTAGCCGCCGCACCAATCGATTTGAATCTCTTGAATTTCTTGAACGGTCATTAGATAATGTGAATTGCGCCACACTGCGGCGGTGCTCAAACATCGTAAAGAGGCTTTTGCGGGGTTTGTGCTTGTGTTTCGTGCTCTGTTTGCTGAAAGGTCAATGGGATTTGAACATTCTCACGAGCTTTCCCAGCTCAACGGGAATTGCTAGACTGATTTTTGGTTCTGCAATTCTAAAACGCTCTCTTCTCTTGCGTTTTAGTGCGGAATTCGCGAGTGTCCTCCCCCAAATCACCCCGATGTAGTGCGTTCAGTCTCCAGACACGAGATAAGACGCAGGTGGCGGCGCAAATTGGATCGTCTGGCGCTCGCAGCCAAATCCACACAGATTATCATGTCCTTTCCTTAATTCCTTCTCGCGAACCCTCGCCGCCCGACGGCGCCAACGAGAAGCTAAAGGGCAAACGGCTTCCATTCCAACAATATCGACGTCGGTGTTCGATTTCTGCTCACGTGCCTTATCGGCTGCTGCACTTTGCCATTTGTGCGAAGTGGAGATATTTGGACGTCGCGGGTCGGGTGGTGCACCGGAGACTGTGTGACGAAGACAAAAGTGCAGAGCTGTGTGCAGAGAGGAGCGGACGGACACAGAAGTGGATTTTGCAGTGCGAATATCGTGACTGCAATGTGCTCGTGGAGATGTTTGATCCTTGGATGTGCGGACGGGACCGTAGAGCGACTGAAAAGAACCTTAACAGAAGAGATCATGGTTATTCCAGGCTACAAACTTGAATTCTGTATCTGGTCAAGATCAACGGAAGAAGGATGCTTCCGCTCAACTTCCTTGTTACTTTGAATTGCCATCTTGTGCTCGACAAATTGGCGTAACTAGACTGTAAACTCCAGTGACTCTAGAAGGCATAATTTGACTAAAAAAGACACAGAACTGATTGATGATGAATTCTGCTATGGTTCAATAAAATTCCCAAATGTCTTTTTGATATTATCGATTACATCCTTGAGACTTTTACAATGAAGCAAGCGTTGTCGCCTACCCCTGGAAAGGAAGGTTTAACCAGGAGGGTCTTGAGCAAATGACCAAAACGGCTCATGAGATAGTCATGATCGTTTGATGGCTGCAGGCTTAGATTTCAATTGGGTTGTTTTCTGTTTGTGTCTTCTGTTTATTCAACAAATGGTGACCCAAAGCGAAAGATGGATGAGAACGAAGGTGATTTCTTGCTCTCATTTCAACTGATGTCACAAATTCTGTGTTTTTTCTAAAAACTCCTGCCTTTACCACCCAAGAATGCCATCTCCTACCAGGCCTTGTGTGATTGCTCGGTCAACGTGTCCCCGATAAGCCTCTCAGACCTCAAACACCGTCCTAAACCACCCCTATTCTTGCCGTTCCTTTTCCAAAAACGCCCGTGACGTGTCACTTTTTGTCTCGCTCGCCATCAGACTGACAAGCGACCAGAGATGAGAAAAAGTGCGTCGAATCTATTTTCTGATTGATGATAACACCGGATTTGAACTCTCGCCGTCGTCGCCGCTCCTGCCGCCTCAGCAAATTGCCGTTTTCGCTGTTCGAAGACCGAATTCTGCTGCTCTCGCACAGCCGATTTACACAAAAGTGCACCGCTCAACATGGCAGCCGGCGGACGCCCTGAGGCTGCTGCCTCTCCTATGCAGGAGTTCTCATTTGGCTGCGCTTCGCGAGTGGCAAAGTGCAGCGCGCGTTAGGCACGCGCAATAACAACACATCGATAGGCGACATTTGAAAATTGAATTTGCGATTCGGATGGAGATTTGAAGTGCGATGTTTTGACTTTGGGACGAGAGTGATTCACGGAGCGACGTCACTTCGCCGCTCCGCCAACACATCGATCACAAAGTGCAACTATCGATGTCACTAAAGAGCCAATAAATCACGCGGGAAGACGGCAAAACAGCAAAATACGTGAGAGATCTGCAATTTCCGAGTGCTTTCGTGAAAAACAGTGATCGTGTAGCAGTGCAGAATCAAGTTCCGCGACTGTTTTGGGCTTTTTCTTCGATTACCAAGGCTATCGCAGCCCGTAAACATGAAAAATTGTAATTTAGGAAAGTACAACTTACAGTAAAGTCACAATTTCAGGTTTCTGTGGGGTAGAATGCACATTTTTTGGTCAAAATTACTCAAAAACGTCTCCTTTTCTTTTGATTTTAACAACCCAGGAAGTGATCAGAACAAAGGTTCTTGAGTTGTTTTTAAGTTTGCACCCGTACCACGGGGAGTAGTTCAATTGTTTGACCCAAATGTCAGTTGTTGCTGTCGACGCAAAATTGACGAAAATGCGTCCAACCGGCAGTTGTTGTTCGTCTTTTGCTGCGGACACGTACACGAGGACAGGACACGAGCAGCTGCTCTTGGCTTTGTCTCAATTGAACCTGAAGTTGTTGACCTGATTTGACCGGACACGGAAGCTTCAAACATGCGTGTTGAACATGTCCATGCAAGCTTGATTTAGAGAAACTACGAGGAATTGACTGCTATGGTCGTTTTGCACTAAAAATCACTCTCCGCCGACGCTCAAACGTCTTCCAACAAATTGATATTTCCGGCTTCATCAATGACGTGCAGGAGCCTCGTAAAAACACCTA
>MQUG01004064.1:0-23597 GCA_007213375.1 Steinernema feltiae | reverse complement strand
TGCATTCTTCTTGGCAATGGGAGTGGATTGAGCGGAACCTGGGCGTGGAATTAGTGGAGCGGCAGGCACACAAAGAGCTCGAAATTGTTCTCGCTCGGGTGTTGTAAGCTAAAACTATTAGAATTACAATTGGGAAATTTAAGAACGAATTTAGAAAGCATCACGACGGCCACTGCAGCTTCAGATCGCGGTGATTAGGTCACTATTTAGATTAGTAGCCCCAAAAAGTAAAAAAAAAACGTGATACTCACCCGATCTTCGATGCTGCTTCGATGCTTAGAAGAAGCAGCTGAATTGTCCGAGCACAGCGACAGCCTCGATGCAGTTCGTGAAATGCTCGTGGCACCGCTGGCACTCGATGCTGGCGACACCGATCGATCGTGACCCTTTCTGCGTTCCTCTTCCTCGGTCATCGGTTCAAGAGAGGACGGAGAAGAAAAAGCTGGAGATGCTGGAGGCGGTCTCGCTTTTCTTTTCCGAACATTCTGAGGAAACAGCGTTGGATAGAGATAGCGATATCTTCTCGGCAGCATGTGGAAGTTCGGTAGTGGAGTGAAGTCATCGCATCTTTGCTGAATGGTCCGTTTCGTCCAAAACACCTCTGGCGGCATGTCAAGAGGGAAATCACAGCTCTGAAAAAAGGAGTGATTAGCACATGATAGGCACATGTAGAACTTACATCGTTCCTTACTCCTCGGCAAACCCAACTGATCCGCTGACACTTGACCTTATCCTCATCCTCGAATTCATCCAAGTACATGGCTTCCAAGCGGTCCGCACAACGTGGGCACCTAAGAATCTCTTCGCCTCTACGATCCTAAACTCACCAGATTAATACCTTTATCGTAGGAACGTAGAGATTTATCCTCGCAATACATTTGTGCTATAGCCACCGCGCAAATGCGCGAAAAGCACATTAGTTAGCTTTGTAGCAGCACTGCTGTTAGCCGCTTGCATCATCTGTGCTTCTGAGAATTATTGACTTGTAGGTGCTTCGGGTACAGTCCCTGTACAATAAGGAAATCAAGTATAAAATCAATTCGAAGTCATACAGCACATCAGCGACCACCGCCCAGTTTCTGGACTCTCGTGTAGCGTATTTTCACCATCTCTTCTGCGCAAGACGAGCGCTTACAACGCTACCAACCACAATAGCGTTGCAGCTCTATTCGCCAAGGCAGGACACAACGTGGACGCATGAATGAAAGCAAATGGAAAAGACTTACGTTTATCATCGTACGCAACTTTACCCGTTCTTTGATTGGCCGTTCGGAGTCGAAAAGCCTTCAGAGACGAACTGCAGCAAAGGGGGTGCAGCAATCTGGAAATGCAGCGAAGCGGTTAGATTGGATTGGAACGCAATACACGCGCCGGCCAAAACATACACGAATTATCTGCTTGTCTGGGTTCTCTCGCACCGTTATGGAGTGACGATCGCGGACAGAATAGGGTCAAACATAACGAAAACAAACAATCAAAGGCGCGCTGTCACTTTTAAACTAATTCGCGCTGGTAAATTCACTTGCTGCTCGCTGTCCGGTTCAACTGAAATCGCGAATGAATTTATAAAAGTAGGCTTTCGAAATTTTCAAAGCGACGGTAAATAAAATCGACGAATTTCTCTGCTCATCTAAACTATCTCGCACCACTGCAGCGATGCGATCGCGCAGCCTAGGAAGCAGCCTCGCGCGATGCCGACGTCACAAATGGCACTAGCTGCATTCTATGTTCGTCTTGTCCCTCTCGCGCCATTGGACCGATGCGATCGGGGCTTGATAGCGTTTGTCTCGCGCCAACTTATGACTCGTGGATATCTTGCCCGAATTGCCGCCTCAAATAGCCTGAAATAGTGCCCTAACCACGCACGTCATTTTCCAAGCCAAATGAAAATGGCGAACGTGCAAATAAGAAAATATTTAGGGAATTTTCGTATTTTCAGATCCAAATAACGAATTTTAGACTCCGACAGGCTGAGTATGAAGCTGTGAGACAGCCACACAAGCTGAAAATAGCGAGAATATCGGCAAAAAACCCCACTAAAGCTCACAATCAATAGAAATCGTACAGTAACCAGCGCTAAGTAGGCTAAATTCAACAAAATCACCCAGAACAACTTAAAAACACATCAAACGAGCGCTCGATGAGAATTTTTTTGAAAACCGCCTACACACAATACAGCGAGTGCGAAGGCAGCAGGCTAATCGTGGTCGGATACGAGCGCTGCCGTTGCGGAAGCGATTGGTGTGATCGGCGGCGCGGTGACACGCAAAGGATATTTTGGAGCTGAAATGCAATGCGAGGAAGCTTGCTTCGGAGGAAGAGTGAGAGCGGAAGGACACAGAAATAATGGAGAATTGCGCGTTTGAAGACCGGAGAAGCTGAAATTTCACGGGGAACCAGTTTTCAAGGCGTCCAATACCGTGATATTTATTCTCGTTTCACTTTTTACAATCCTTCAAATTAACGCATTTCTTGTCGTCGTCATCTCCAACAACACCCTCTTTGCAGCCTCATTCCCAAAGGGGTCATCTGGGACTCCTTCAAACGGCTACTTGTGTAGCGGAGTGGAGCGAAATCCGCTGATCGCCGACGGCGGAACCACAGAAAAGGGTTGGACAACGGAGGCCGCCTTCACGAGAGCAGTGAGTCCAGCGCGGACATCCCGGTTGAAGACGAAGAGCACGATTGGGTGGACGCTGGAGTTGACGATCGTGAGGACGTTTTGCAGGAAGTTGACGTAGAAGTACGCGTTGCCCTCGAGTCCAAGTTTCTTGAAGAACGAGAACGCGATCGTCTCCAATTGAAGCGCGCCGCAGATGATGATGCTCTGCAACCGATCAGCTGAAGGTTCTCTTCCCAAAAGCGGAATTCCAACCTGAACGAGGAGCTTCTTCTCCACGTTGCGTTTCCGCAGCGACATCTGCGGCATCGAGAGTCGGAATTTGGCGCCGAGATGGAGGCGCAGAAGGACGGTGACGTAGAGGACAAAGATAGCCGATGGAATCACATAGCTCTCGTACTTTGTGGACTAAATGGACGTTAATTAGGCCAGAAATAGCTTCAGCGGCTAACGTGATGAAGGAAGAGCGCGTATCCGTTGACGTCTGCGGCGCATTTGGTCATGAAAAAGAAGCCTGAAACGGGAATGAGGAGCTCTGCTGGACTGTGGCGATTACCGTCAGGCCGGAATGTTTTCCAGCATCCAGAGGCGAACGTGAAGATCGATCGGAAGAGGATGATCGTCCACACAATCGAAATAGACCTAAAGAGGGTTTGTGAAGGCTCTGGCAGATCTTGATTGACTTACACGTAGACCGATCTCCTCCCGAACAGCCACTCGTTGATCGCGGGCGCGCAGAAGATGGTGAATCTGTTGAGGATCAACGCAAAGGCAAAGTACATGTTGCTCGTGAATCCAATCGTGTCGACGAACGAGAGCAGCGGGAGCGCGATGCTCTTGCCGAAAAGCTGCAAAGCCTCTTAGGGGATGCACGCCATCGCTGCGCTCACCTGCTGCCCCGTGAGGCCGATCGGCACGGCGACTGTCAGCTGCGCAAGAATCACCAACAGATCGCCGATGATCAACTGCCACGTGATGACGGTGAACGCCGTTTTTCGGAAGGTGAAAACATTCTAAAATTCGTCGTTTTGATCCAAAAACAGCGACATGACGTGCTTACCTTTACAAAAATGACCAAAAGCAGCAGATTGCAGCCAAGACCAACGAGTCCAGTGAAGGCCAGCGAGGCTCCGCCGATGACACGGACTTCTGGAGGAGCAGACGACATTTGCAGCAGCAGAACGACCTTTAGGAGCAGCAGACTGAAAGAGATCGCGTCATTGAGGGAACGAGAAGGTTCACACACGACGATTGAGGAGCATAATGGCGATTAATGAACAAAACTGAGGGTTTTAAAGGCTAGAGAACGCTGAAAAAGACCTTCCTCGAGGAAATGCACTAACTGAAAGCGTTCAGCGGCTTACTATAGAAGAGGAGAAGAACTTCGCCGGGAAGTCCAATGACCTCACTTGACATAATCTTCCTCTTTTGATGAAAGTAGCTGCTTGAGGCTTGAGTTGCATTGCTGCTTGACAGCCCCACCTCTACTAGAACGGCGATTCGATTGCATTGATCGAATTAAAGCACAAAAAACATTCACGTTCGCCTAATTCAGCTTAAAACCGACAGTTCAGAGATGATCGAAGCACGCGCTGCATTAGTGATTGACGCTCCAGATTGGGCGACCTTTAATCTCATAATCTGCTACGGAATGACGGCATCAATTAGCCAGAACAACCCGCATCGCCGCTTCCCGCATCCCGCATCGGTTCGAGTCAATGAGTCACTTCCCGGCGATTGAGTTATGCAGGAAGCGGAAACCTCCAAATTGGTTCTACAAAACCGCTATTTTGGTTCTTCAACTGGGAAATGCTTGATTTAAGCATGCAAGTGCATTCAGATGACGATTTACGCGATTTTTAAAGGTTAAACTACTTGTTCTGCACTTGAGAACGTAGGTACAAGAAGCTTAGTTTCAACCTTCAGAAGTCACATGTCACTCTCTCCCCCTTGACTCTCCCTTTCCACACAAAGAGCGCAAAGTACGCGTGGAGAAGGTGCGAAACGTGAAATTCCAAGAACCGAATCTTTTCCCGACTTGACTAAAAAATGTTTGCATCGGCCGGGAATCGAACCCGGGCCGCCCGCGTGGCAGGCGAGCATTCTACCACTGAACCACCGATGCTCCGTCCATTTCACGACATGGATTAGTTAAGTCGCAAAACCGCGTTTTTGCGCGAAGAAGAAAGTAGGTCAGGCGTTGACTATAACGAAAACAGCGTCGCGGTTTATCCTGTTTGCGACTCTTCAACACTCAAGCATCGGTGGTTCAGTGGTAGAATGCTCGCCTGCCACGCGGGCGGCCCGGGTTCGATTCCCGGCCGATGCAAATCTTTTTGCTCAAATAAGTCAGAGCTTCAGAGTTCAATCGTCAAATTCCCCTTTGTGGCCGTGTTATGCCGCTCACAAGGAAAATGCCGATCTGAGTGCCAAATCGGGCGCCTTCCTTGTCAGTTGTCAGCATCTAGATGTTTGCACGCAATCAGGAGATGCTGGCGAGGTGGAAACACCTTCAATCGCTCCTATTCACCGCTGATAAACGCGCAAAAACGCGTCGGAACAAAGGATTGAGGCGAATGTCAATCCGAAAGTCGTTAACCGCGAGTCACTCTCTTATCTCCTCGATCGCCATAAAACGAGCCGCCGGCCACCGCTCTCAGCATCTTCGTTCAGCGCCCGCCATGTTCAAGGTGAGCGTCCTCCGCTCTGACCCGCCTGATTCCCCGTTTTCAGCTTCAAATCGCCTTCCTCCTCGCTCTCTTCGTCTGCGTCTTCTCGGCGCCGACCGTCGTCAAGGCTCCCGCGCCGATCGCGAAGCTCGATTGTGAGTTGAACCGCCGTTCGCGTCCGAAATGAAACGATTCGTTCAGATATTCCGTGCGGCTTGTTCGTCGGGTGCCCTGACGGCAAGTACTGCGAGTGGTTCACCAACTGCGCCTCCGGAGATTGCTTCAAGTTCCAGAAGTGCGTGGAGGACATCAACCCGATGCACCCGCCTCGCAAATAAGTGGACCTTCTGTGTTCTTGATCGGAAATAAATTCATCGCATTTCTTTGAATCTGTCGCTTCCCCCATTGCTCTGGACCTAACTGAACTCAGTGATCTGATCTTGAAATCAAAAATCGGCGGTTCGATTCCCGGCTGATGCAGATCTTTTGTTCAAATGTCCAAAAAACCCAACAGAAAGCGATTTCCCAGCTATCTGAAACGCTCTCCCACGGTCCGTTCATTCATACTGGAAACATGACAAGAATGCGTTAATTTGTCCGATTCGTCATTCTTTCAATTGTGTTGCGGGTCGGAAGGTTGAAACGAAACGAAAGAGGTTGGTGCAGATGAACCTCGGTATGAACCAGATGAACCCCAACCGCGTAGCGCTCAACCTCGGCAGCTGAAGGATCTCCTCGATGCCTTCCTCCTCCCTCGTCCTCGATCGCTTCTTTCTGCACCTCTTTCGTCTGCGTTCCTTACATTTCACAAATTGTTCACAGTTTATTAAACTCAAATCTTGATAATCGAAGACATCACGGTGATCCGTGGAAGAGAGAGTGGAACGATGTAAGAACTTTTTGCCGAAACCACAAAAACAACCTTACAACAACATTGCGAGGGAGGGAGGGAGGGAGAGGGAGAGGAATTCGAGGGTCAGAAGCGGCGGACGAATTAGAGAGAAGAAGGGAACGTTCTAGAACAACGGAGGGCAACAATTTGAGTGAAAGTGGGAGTGGGAAATGCAAAGGCACACAGAGGGGACGAGTGAGCATTTGGCGTTCGGGGTCAGCGGGGTGCGCGCGTCTACAGGATCGCGCACCTCCTCTTCGCCGCCTGGAATCCTTCCTGCGCGCGCTTCAGAGTGCCGCCCTTCGAGGTCGACGGCTCCTCCGGGTGCTCGTCGGTCGTTTTCTTCGACTTTTTCGGCGACTCCGCCGCCTTCGCTTCGACGGTCGTGCTGGGAGTACGGCTCCTGGGGCTCCTGAGGTTCCTGGGGCTTCGGGGTCTCCACTTGGCTGACGGTGAACTTCTTGTCTTTGGCGGGAGATCGTGGCGGGACCGGGGGAGGAGCCGCCTTCGTCGTGGGTTCCGCGGGGATGACGACCTCCGCAGGCGCGTTCTCCTTCACTTCAGCGGGCTTCTCCTGCTCGGCCTCGACGGTTACGGTAGGGAGAGGGTCAGCGGGCTTGGATTCGTGAACTTTGACGGATTCCGCGACTTCTGGCACGTGTTCTGGCTTCACTTCCTCGACTGGCGGAGGCACAACGACGGCTACGGGCGTGGGTTCCTCGACGGCGGCTTCCTTCGGCTCAGCGACCTCCGGAGCGGGTTCTGGAGCGGCCTCGACCTTTGGCGCCTCAACGATCTTCACTTCCTCCTCCTCCTCTGCGACCTGGCTGGTCACTTGCTCCTCCACAGGCTCGGGAACCTTGATCTCTTCGATCTTGGGTTCAGGTTCAACGACTTCTGGAAGAGGATCGGGTTGGGATTCCTGTTCAGGCGCCTCCACAACCTCCGCCTTCGGTTCCTCGACGACGGGAGTGGACTCTTCGGCTTCAGGAGTCGCTTCGGTCTTGGGTGCTTCAACAACGGGTTCTTCAGGGTGGATTTGCTCCTCCTTCTCTGCAACCTGACTGGCCGCTTGCTCTTCCTCGGGCTCGGGGACCTTGATCTCCTCGATCTTGGGTTCGGGCTCGAAGAATGCGGGAAGTTCGGGTTTCGTCTCCTCTTTGCGTTCTTCAACATCCGCGATCTTCGCTTCCTCGACGACGCTCTTGTGCTCTTCCACGAGATTCTCCTCTTCCTTGACCTCTTCAACGGGCTTGGGCTCCTCGATATCGATCAGAGGCTCCTCGACCGAATGCGCAGGCTCAGCGACATCACAACTGACTTCTGGCTCGGGTTCAGGGGTGCTTTCGACCTTCGCCTCCAGGACAACTTTCACTTCTTCCTCAACCTCTACGGGTTCTTCGACCTTGGGAGCAGATTCCTCAACATGAGGCTCGGCAGGAGTGATTTCCTCCACTACGAGGGTCTGAAACAGACCGTTTAGAACAAATCTCCAGAAATCGCGATCTCACCTCCTCAACAAGAGGCTCCTCGTTGTCCTCTTCGTGTGTGGCAACCGACTCGACTTCGAGCTAAAACAAACCAAATCAGTGTCTCTTCATGCAATGCCTCCTTAGTGCCTACAGTAAACAGATACAAAATGGCGAGAAAGGCGAAATAGAGTTTGAAGAGGAAAGTAAACAGATCGAAAACCATTGTTTGGGGAAGTGAATCGTCGATTGACGTCTCAAAAGCATTAGAGAACACGGCAGAGCAGCTCTTTGGCTAATGGAACAATCTGTTTTGCAGGATTCAGAGCCACAAACCGTATTTTAGCACCAATTTAGGGTCTTCAATTAAATCTGTTGCAGTCTTAACTCAGAATCAAACGAAATTGACTTTTGAAAGTTGAATTCTGCCCAATTGCAGCCTCTCTAAACTCGAATTTCTTAGCTTACAGCTTGTTTAACAGGGCAAAATCCTCAAAAACGACCAAAACGTACATCTTTGGACTCATCCTGCTCGACAGGGAACGAGCGCACTTCGACCTCGTCTTCGAGTTTCTCCCCGACCTTCTTGAAGTCGAGCTCAGGGGTGCTCTCTGGAGTGCTCTCCGGGGTGCTCTCCGGGGTGCTTTCTGGAGTGAAAGCGGACTGGGCGGTGATGACAATCGGAGCGTCCTCTTCAATCTCCGCCGATTCCTCCTTCTTCGGCTCCTCTTTCACGTGCGCAGCCTCGGGAACGACCTGCGCTTCTTCCTTCACCGCTTCACCGTTGCTCTTCGACGCTTCCTTCTCCTCTTTGACGACTTCGGCGAGCTGAAAGACAAAGAAGGAAGATTAATCGGGGAATTCCGCTTCTGCGGCAATTAGCGCGCAGCCCTCGCCGTCATTTCAAGGCGAAAAACAGTGATTAGAGGGAGAAACATCGCTTACAAGTTCGTCTTCTTTGCCGGGCGGCAGAATCTCGTTCACCAGCTGCTCGCTGAGGTCGTTGATGAGCGCGTCGGTGTTCATTTGGCCGTCGCTGTCCGTCTGAAAACAAGAAAAGAGTTAAACTGCTGCTGCGGTGGCAATTCGGGAATGCGGTGCGCACCGCGTCTGAAACCCTCGGGGACAACGCCTCACATCATTATCTCATCTGGAGGTCCACCCTCGCGCGATCGATGCCAGAACGAAGGGCGCGCAGCGCTGAAAAGGGGCTCGATTACGCTAATTGATGGCCCTCGGTCTTTGTCAGAGCGCTGGTGACAACTGAGCGCCGCCGCTGTTTTCGGAGAGCGAAAACGCTTCGTTTAAGTCGGAAATTCGAAAGAAAAAACGATTTTTGAGCGTTTTGAGGCTCGAGAGCGTTCGATTATTAATCTGAAAGTGCGGCGGCGACATTGACACTTGGAAAGGGCTGAGTGCGACTGACGACCGCCAGAACTAAGCAATTGAGGTGTTTTAGCCGCTTAGATTGGAGAACAAGAAATTAATAAAGCCAATTTTAGGGTTTTGTGGTTGAAATTAAGTGAAATTAGAGTGAAAAAGCGTAGATAGGGAGAAGATGCGATGAGAGAGAACCCTTGGAATCCGTATTTGTGAGTTTTCAACCATATTTTGGCCTTGAATTGAAGAGCTAATTGCGCAGCTGCAAATTCCGCTCGTTCGGGTCAAAAATTGATAACGCAAGCCAAGTTCATAAAGCAGTTTCGCAGCCAATCGCCGAAATATAGAACGTAAAGCTATAATCTACTGAATTTCACTTCTTTGCCTGTTTGCCCACGAAGAAAGCTGACCCCAACAGCCCACTTTCCTATCAACCCGCCTTTGAACCCGCATTCCACCTCAAAGAGACCATTTTCCAGAGCAACACTGATCACTCTGCCCTCTGCAAACCCGCGCGCTGACAACAAAACGAGCGAAACGTCGATGACAAACGGAATTTTCAAAAAAGACGCCAGGATTCTCTCCTCCGCCCTCCACTATCACTTCCGCGCTTCCTGTCGTGTTAAGGGCGCACGCAACAACTCGGTCCACACGAATCAACGACCGATAAAGGCGCCGCTGACAAGAGCAGCAGCCGATAAACAACAAAACGCCTCTGCTGCTGCAACGACGACGATCGAACGACGGCACGCGAGTGGAGTGAAACATTGCACACGAGCATCACTTCTAATTAAATATGCATTCGAAAGTTTCGGGTGCGAACCGGAAAGCGATCGCGTCGGCGTCGCCGCTGCGCACAATGACCGCAATTTGCCGCGCCCATATGTCCCCGCAGAGAGAAGCTTGTAGAACGCGACGATCCTAAAGGCGCCATAAATTTGCATATGCGCTCGATGAAACCAATTTGCCGGTTGTTTCCGGCCGCAGCGCGGAAACATTGACTCAAATTGGAATTTGGGGACGTTTAAGATCAATTGAAGCTGCGCGGAGGGTTCGAGCGAGTGATGCTTGTTGTTGTAAGGGGGACAAGCAGAGGTGAAGGGGGTTGTGATGGATTAGGGGGATATTTGGTTAATTGCGGCTAGAAACGCAATTGGCAGCTTTGAGAGGACGGAAAGGAGAGCGGCAGTTAGCCATGATAGGCAATTAACCACTTCAGATGGCCTTGCAGTGAAGACTAACTGATCTTATCTTGTCAGCTTATCAATTTGACCAAGAAAGTCCAAAAAAAGACCAAAAAAGTGACAAAAAAGAGCGCAATTGCTTCTTTCTAAACGCTAAAAGAGAGCATTTTGCTTAGGGTTGAAACAAGCGATAGTTGAAGAAGAATACGATGCTATGACTGTGAACAAAGCGTTAATTGGGTCAATTCGCTCAAAACAGCCTTTTTGCAAATTTCTTTCACAAAAACTGATCCAAAACATCAAATTACGACTACAGCGACAATCCTAAAAGCCAAACACTAAGACAAGCGGCCAGACACGCATCCCCGACGAGCTAATCAACTTTATGACCCGTAAACAACAGCGGCGGTGAGTATAATTGGATGTCGCGTTTTGAACGCCAAACGCGTGCCGTTTGGCGTCATGACGGAGAGAACAACGAATGTATCACAAGCGCAGGCAAATAATCTGCGCAAATACGCGCGCACTTTGCGCCGCACTAATACGGTATCGCGAGTGAGCGCGATTGCGAATGAATTATGCAGATTGTCTTTGCTGACTGCGAGCAGAAGGGAAAGTTGCCATGGATGCGCTTTTGATGCGCTGGATGTGAATTTTGGAGGCGAAAACTGGAATTTACGAAGTGAAACGATTTGCATAAGCTGCAAAATTCTATATTTAGCTTCTGACGGCAATTTGAGGACAATCCACTAGGATGATCGGACTTTGAATGCTCGAAATGCATGGACGTATGAGTTGGTACAGGTTGGCATTTTGGACTTGACATGATCTGCTTGTTCTCAAGCGATGATCAACGTTTTTTTTCCTTCAACATGCTCCAAAAGTCAATTTCCGTGTGACATTACTGACCCTCTGAAAGCGCAGCCGATCAAATGCCGAAATCAATGCGGCGACCTTCAAGTGCATTAAAATCAGAACCTCTCGCTCGCGCGCACTTTCGCCTGCGATTTCCTCGTCTTCTTCACTCAATTCCGCCATCAATATTCGTTCCTTTTCGGTCAAAAACGTGTTTTCGCCGACGAGTGACAGCGACGGTCTTCGCCCTACGCAGCGGGAGATCTCGCTTGGTCAAAGGTCGTTTTCATTTCGTGCAAAATTCAACTCACGTGGGTGATCGAGGGGATCTCCATCTTGATGGGTTTGGGCGTCTGTTCCTGATGCTCTTCCATCGTCTTTTTGTCTGAAAAGAGCGTCGCGTCATGCGGTGATCAGAGTGAAGAATAAACAAAAGGTCGCGAAGTTCAGCGTCTCGAAAGGAATAAACAAGGTTCTCTCCAAGTTCTCGCTCGCGACATCCGATATCGTCGCGTTCGTACAGCAGCAGAAGCAGAGGGCAAAAGAGGGAAAGTGGCCCCTGAGAGGAGCGAGAGGGAGAGTTGAGAGGGAGATTGACGCGGAGAATTGCAAAAACTCGACGAGGAGCAGGTGCGATCGCCGCGCGCGCGCGCGCGCGACAGACGACGATTTGCGAGGAGAAAAAGCGCCAAAGTGGACGTCGGCGGAGTTGCGACGAGAAAGGCGGCCGCAGACGTCGAAAGTGCAACAAAGTGCAGAACAGATTCGATTGCGGTCAATTTCGATGAATTGCGCCCACTTGATGGAGGGTGATCCGCCGCGCCGCTGCATGCGTGCACTTGAAGGGAACTCGATTTGATTGCAATTGGAACGCAGAGAGCGAAGAGCGAAGTTGGAGTTCAAAGTTGAGCGGATGGAGCAGGTGAAGCGCGCTCCTAGAGGAGAGAAAGCGCTTAGAACACGTAGCGATAACGCGGCTTCTGGTTGGACTGTTCAGTCGAAGCGCAAACTTTGAAGAAAGATCACAAAAAGGCTATTGTTGTCATCTGGCGAGGTAAAAAGACCGAAAATGCGTTGAAAACACGTTTGTTATGGCTCAGCCTATTCTGGTCGCGATACCTTGAACCTCCGCTTGTTTTTAGAGCCTAATGAGAGTTTCAACCTTTCAAAAGCCGTTAGGAATTGAAACGGCGGCTCGGTTTGAAAAGAACGCGCTGTAAAGAGCGAAAACACGGACTTACTGGAAACAGATCAGCCAACAAACATCAAAATAATGAGATGCCGCCGACCTACTAACGGCTGACGCTAACCACTAAACGATAGGCGTCAATTCGGCGGCTAAAACATCTCGGATTTGTCGTCTCTTCGGTTTGTCCATTGAAAGAACTCGCGGTCAACTCTACTTTACGCGCTCTTCAACCAGAGACCGCAACTGAGCATGACATTCACATGATTTATCACCAAATTGCGTCTGTTTTGTCTACAAAACACCGATGACTAAGCGGCCCGATCGGGGGAAGACTGAAACTTTTGTTTTCGCATCTGCCCGAGATGTACTAATCAAACCGCTACGCCTCCCCAGCGCAGCAAACCAGCTAGAAGGCCAGATAAGCGTGTCAAAGTCTGCCTTCGGATCAGCAATTCAAAAAACGATAAATCCTGCAACGCGCTACAGAATTCAAATCGCGATGCGCGTCGCCGCAAAAAGTCGCATTCGCGTATAATTTATGACATTTCGCAATCTGCAGCACAAGGCGGCCGCAAAACAACGGAACGCGTTGGCCCAGAGGCGCGCACGCACGCGCGCACTCATCACTGTGCATCCCTAACGCATTGCGTCGCCGTCATCGCCGTCAGGTCGACGCCTCCTTCTGTCATGAGTCAGGGGGCGCAGGCGGGCAACTGTCCACGCAGTCGATCATCATTCCCTATCGTGTTTCCACGGCATTCGTGGAGTGTTACAACCGCCGGCGTCTTGACAACAATTTCGATATGAGTAACTCAAGAAGCGCCGGAAATCAATCATTTTTGGACTGCAGCGCTGTGTTCTAGCACAGGGACAGCGGCGTAGGGGGCGCGTGCGATAGGGAAGCCGATGATAAAGGTCCAAGGTCGAACACAATGACGAGAAGATCTGATAGGGAGTGACTCATCGCATTCCTTCCAAACAAATAAACGAAATGGAAGTTTCTCTGCTTCTGGAAGCTTCGAATCGGTACGGAGAAGGTAGAACTTCTAAAAATAGACGTTTTTGAGTATAAATAAATTGAAAACGTGAGTTTGATCGTTGATTTGTGGCTCATGAGTTCGTCATGTGATGTTGACGAAGAGCGAACGAAAGACTTTGATCTTGTCGGACACGAAAACGACATGCGCCTCGTGTAAAGAGTGTTCCAGTAGGGCTTAAGTTATTGTTTCAAGCTTTAAAAGAGAGCCAAGAATGGAGAGCTCAAAACCGTTTCATCTGGCTCATTTTTCAGTCCATCTTTCAGCTTTTCTACTGTAAAGTGGTCGAGGGAAGAAGTAAATCCATTAGCCGCTTCAAATGAGAATTTCAAGTATCTTATGAAAGAGAGCAATTCGGCCTTGTTTCTTCAATTTGAAACAATTATCAATAGCGATCAGAATCAAGAGGACTTTAGGTTGTATTGATTGAATTGCGAGCCTTCAAAAATCAGGCATTCTGCAGAAAACAAGCTTCTCACAGCGCGCTGCTTGCTGCTGCACCGCCCGGCAGCTCTCGCACATCCCGCAAACACGCAAATAGCCCACCGACACTCAATCAAAACACTTAAATCAAATCATTGCGTCGTCGGCCGCCGCTTTCAAAAGCGCTTTACAACGGCGCTCGAACTGAAAAAGCGCAACAGGAAACCGGCGTCGTGGAAGCGTTGGCGCCGGCGGATCTCTCCGGGGCTGCGGCCTGAGATCGCGCTTGTCATGACGATCAATCGATCGGAGTTGTGGAGAGTTGCAGCAGCAGCGCCGGTGGCCGCGAAGAAGGCGACGGAATACAGCGCCGCCGCCCGGGGGAGGGAGCGAGGAGCGAAGGACGAAGTTTAACGGACGGAAGTGTCGAGGGGAGGAGTTGGGCCGAACGGAAGAGACAATTCGAATCATGGGTAATTTAGCATCGCGATGTGTCATCGATTGTCACACGCGAGCTGCTCAAACACGCGAAGAGTGATGAAATGGAGGCGATCTGGAGCGCTGAGCAGAGCGGAATTGGATCGAGTCTGCGGGGAATTCCAAATTTCATCAGAAATTCCTCTTTTTGCTTTGCGGTTGTTGCGAAAATATCGAAAAAAGGGCAGAAAAGGCGCCCGGAAACGCTGATTGAGGACTGAATGAAGCCAGCGATCTTCGGAGTGCACAGCCACGACTTGCGTTTGGAGCGTTTGATTCAAAGGACGCTCTGAAAAGCCGCGATTTTGAGGACAAAACAGTGAAAATCGTCCTCTTCGATCCCTCTTAACTCTCCTCCTTCGGATCTCACTTTCCTGAACTCTCTCGCACCTGCGAAATCAATGCAAATCCGCTGTTTTGCATGTCCGACACGCAATTTCCTCGTTTCCAGCGATAAACGAGGCGTTAAATCGGAAATTTAGTGCATTCCTCGCCTTCTCGATGATTGAAAACGGCTGTTTGGAGGAGACGAATGAGTCTCATGAACGCGGCACAAAAACCAACGTTGAACGGCAGCGGCGCCCACATGACCCACCGAGGCCTACAGTACGCTTCTAATTGCTGCAACTAATAGCGACAGTCCATAAACCGCTGCGGACGCGTGTTCGCGTCGATTATGGGGGTCAATGACAAATGTTGCGTTAATGGAGAGCGGGCGATCCGATTGCTCTGTCAGATCGAATAATCCGCGATGCGACGGCGGCGCCCTTGAACGTCGCGTCATCGCGCGCGCAAACCGATCGAAACCCTTTGAAACGTTCCTTCCGAATCGCGATCGCTCCGCGCGACGATCGATATGCAAATGAGTTCTGGCACGGCTGGCACTGTGCGCTACCGCCGCCGACCGGCCACGGTGGGAAAGAAGCGAAAGCGACAGAGGGAAAGTTTGAATTCGCGAGGGAACCTTTGTTTACGATTTGCAGATGCTGAAAAGATGTTTGAGGCGACGGAAACGGCCGTGAGAACAGAGGCACCGGGAAGTGGAATACTAAAACCCTAAAAGCGCGCTTCTTGTTTGTTGGCGGGAGACGCGCTTTGATGTCAGACGCGTCACTGATCTCCGCTGCATCCGGTCTTTGGATTCGCGTAATCAGGATTAGACACATCAAATAACTACGGAAATTGATCAGATTGACTAGCGCCGCTTATTCGGTTAATTTGGAGCAAAATTAGGCGCTGTGCACGTGCGCAGAATATAAATAGCGCTCGATTCCACAATTTCATGCTTCCGGGGGAAAATACACGAGTTTCTGAGCTCTTTCATGCGACAAAACTGAGAATCGCGCTTCACCACAGCCAGTTGCACACTTCCAGAACGTACCAATTCAGACAATCGCAAAATCAGCAACCAAGTTTATTATCCGTCTTCTGGCGGAATCACAGCGCGATCCGCTAATTTCCAGGCGGAATATCGATGTTCTCGTAGTCGCCATCGTCCGACTTCTCCTTCCCGGACTTCACCGCGTTTCCTGCCTTCGCTCCTGTCTTCACTGGTGAGCTCGGAATTCCTGAAAACAGCAAAATTCAGCTCAATTCCACTGAAATCGAGCACTCACCCGCAATCGACTGCGTTTTGGTGACATCCGGATCCGCCGGAGGAAGGAATTCGATCCTGAAACGCGAAATTAAACTCAAAAACATGGAATTCTGCACTTACTGTGACTTGGCGACGCCCTTGGCTCCTTTCGCGCCAGCGGCGTTCTTCCCGGTGGCGGCGCCGTTCTTCTTCTTTCCGCACATCGAGAGCGCCGGAATGGCGGCGGCGGCGAGCGAAGCGACGACGGCGGAGGCGACGAGGAAGACGTCTTCTTGCGGGAACATCGTCAATCTCTGCGGAGCGCGAAGTTGACGAGTGGGAGAACGTCCGTGCAACCGACTGCTCGAAAAATCCAAGCGTAACAGAATACGCGCCTGGAGGCGCTTTTATGCATCTGAAACAGACGTCTAGACGATTATTGTGCAGAAGATCAGCGGTTGCTGCAGATGAGACGCGTGTGATGATCTCGAAAGTTCTCCGGGAGACACGATCAACGCACACGGCGCATTTGCATACAGCAGAGTCCTCACCACTGCCTTCTAATCTCACGGAATCGTTCTGCGCAGTCGAAGAGATGCTTTTCCGCCCAAGCGATGCTTCTCGCA
Organism: Steinernema feltiae; assembly: GCA_007213375.1. Taxonomy (NCBI): domain Eukaryota; kingdom Metazoa; phylum Nematoda; class Chromadorea; order Rhabditida; family Steinernematidae; genus Steinernema; species Steinernema feltiae. Next base: position 7,200 of record MQUG01004064.1, on the reverse strand, counting down.
TTGCATTCGGCTATAAACGCGGAGCAAACGCTGTAATCTCGTTGTTATCTTCCCTCCATGCCGGCAATCAGAAACTCAACGGATCCCTTCGAGTGCCCGCGAGGATTCTACGGAGCGCAATGCGAGCACGAGACCGTCGTGCACTTTGTCAGCAAAATCGTGCATTCGGACAAATACGTCTTCGGAGTTCTCTTCATCTGTTTGTTGGTCTTCTTGTGTCTTCATTTCTGCCGCCGGCGGCAGAAGAGCGGCCATTACGGCCACAATCTTCGCATGTATCGACTCTGAGCTTTCCGCTGTTTGACTAATAAAGCCTCTATGTAACACTTGATTTCTCCGCATTAGAAATTCAGAATTTCCCGCGTTCATCTGAGCGAACAAAGCGATCGTTGGTGAAGCGAACGGTCGCCTGACCAAAATTAAATGAAGCCATCCGCGTTGGACGCCCCGGAACAAAGGATCTGCGCGTTTATAAGCGCCGAGATCCCGCGCCATCCGCCAAACAATCGTCATGGTTCGCTGCATCTCTCGCGTCTTCCTCTTTGCTCTGATCGCCGCCGTTCTCGGAGGTACTGTCACGATTGTGGGTAATCTTGCTTAATGAGAGCTTGCAGGTATCATCGATCAACGTCGTGAAGGCGGCGAACAAGTTTCTCTCAAAAAAATTGTCAAGAAGCGCTGTGAGTTTAAGATTGGATTGTGGTTGTTTATTGGCTCATTTAGCTGCATTGTGCGACCAAATGCGAGCTCAGGGCAGGCAGTGCACATCATTTGAATACTGGAAACAACATTGAATACCGCAGCTCGAGCTCGGGGACGCTCTTGCTATGCGACAAGAAGTTCTCTCCGAAGCGATGAATCCAGTATGCCATATTCTTTGTTTGGCTTTGTCCCTGAGGCTCTACTGTTGCTTGATAAAACCATTATTTAACATTTTGTGCAAAAGCGCCAATGCAGATTCAAGAAACAGACGTGACCGTTGATCGAATCGCGTTCGACTTCTTCGAAAGTCCAAGAATTCTCGAAATCTCTCTGCGAATTGACCTGAAATCGTCATTTTAGCCAGGTTGCCTCAATCGAAGACCCTCCTACCTGTTGAAAACGACGTAAACAGTCGCGTGGACGCCCGGACTAAACTGACCGAGAACAGTAGTCACTAGCAGCTCTGGCCGGTGAGCCGAGAGGACAGAATCAAAGGCGCGCTGCGTTATGTCACAAACCACGCGAAGGGAAGGATCGCCTGGAGGAACAAACAGAGTTCCGAGATTGAAACGCGTTTGGCGCCTTTCTGCAAAGATTCGCAGGATTCGAGAGCTCATGAGGAGCTTTCTTCGCCTACCTTCGCAACTATGTAGGCCACAGCGACCGCATTGCACGCTAGCGCCACACCAAAGCATCCCATTCCTATCAAAACTTCCACTTTCACAGTCCAATAGAAGAGAGGAGTTTGGGAGAGATCGAAGACGATGCTGTGAGTGAAACTCTCATAATTGAAGTAGTATTGCATGTCTCTTTTCACGTGCACGTGCATCACGAAGATGGCAGCGCTGGTGAGCCAGATGAGAAGAGAGGCGACCTTAATTGAGAGTCAAAATGGACAAAACTGTATCAGAAGCTACCGTATATCGTCCGTTCCTGTTTGAAAATCGCATTTCTGTGATGACGATCATGCGATGGATCGCCAGCAGCATGCAGAACTGCACTTGAGCGTTTGACAGCGCTCGGCCGCTGAACTGAATTGCCTAAAACTGATATTTCAGCTCAATGATCCAAATCCATCACTACCTTGTTCAATTCGTTTGTTCCTCGCTGCTGCAGAACGACCTGAAGACACTTTGCAGCGGCGGGAAGCAAGTTGATGAAGTCGAGGATTCCGATTTGCAACAAAAACCGAAAAGTCCACGTGTCCCACAGCTTTCGGCGTTTGTAAATCGCCTGAATTTGAGGCTCAAGGCTGATTGGCTTGAAATAGCGACTCACAATAAGCGTTATGAAGTTTGTAGGGAAGAAGGCAAAGATGAAGAGAAATCTTAAGATCACGCAAGCAGTGGAAACGTCCATTGATGCGCGATGTGTTGAATGACCAAACAGCGCTCAGCTAAACGCATGTTTCATTCACTGCGGCAAAAAATGTTGTTTATGCGGTTTGAAACGCAATTTTGGCATTTGAAGAATTCTAATTTAGCACCACCTGTACGCAAAAAGCGCAACTACGGTAGCATTTGTAGGTTGTATCAGTACAAGAGTTTGATAATCATTCGCTATTTATGAGCTTGAACCGCTTTCGGCGGCGGACGCGTCACGCCTCTCGCCGCGCACGACGTCACTACCACAACAGTTGCAGTTTTCTTTTTCCGAAGATGGAACAACTGCAGCATTTCATTGCGGATCCCTCTAAATCACAGCTTTGCGATGAGATTCTTTCAATTGTCAACTGTTAACTACCTGTGGAAGATCAAATACACAATGGCATGAATGCAGGGGCTGAGTTGATTCGCAACAGTCCTAATGACCAACTCGGTAGCAGTCAACTGTTTAGATACGACCAACGGAATAATCCGATCGGCTAGAAACAACGCAAACGGCAAGATCGCCTGCAAGAATAAGCAAAACTCCATCCGAGTGATGCGCGCAAAGCTTTTCTGAAATTGATGATTCAATTCGTTATTCAACTAAATAGTGCTTTCCTTCAAAATCATATCGATTAGAGCGATCAAGTAGCATATGGTCGAAATGCCAAAGCAAATGCATCCTATGCCTAGCTCGACTTTAACGGCCAAATAGTAGTTCGATTCCGCAGACTCTGTTGTGAGGACGGTGTACATGAAGCTCTTATGATCAAAACCGTACTCCAAACTGTCTTTCGCAAATATGTTTGCCAAGACAAAGCCAATGCTTGAAATCCATGTGAACAGAGATGCCACCTGTGCACAAACACCCATCGTAAACTAATACAGACTGATATTACCGTGAAAACCGCATTTTTATTTGTAAATTGACGTCGGATCATAAGCATCATTCGATATAAAGCCAAAAGAAGACAAAATAGGGCTTGCAGATCAGAAAAAACGAGGTTGCTGATGTGGGTCACCTAACGGTACAGTTGATTGATGTGAGATCTAAATTGATTTACCTTATTAAATGCGCTGGATCCGCGATTGCTTGCAATGACTTGTACGCATTTGACAACAGCGGGAAGCAAGTTGAAGAAATCCAATATCGCAATCTGTGAAAGAAGCACAACCGTGCATTTGTCCCAAAGCTTGCGATTTTTAAAGATTGCCTAAAAGTGATTTAGAGAAAGAGAGAGAGAGAGAGAAAGATTCTTACAACAATGACACTCGTGTTAAAGGGGAGGAAAGTGAAGAGAAGAAGAAAATGTAGAATGACGCAAAATGTTTGGGCATTCATTTGAAGCACGAGTAGGTTGCTGTTCCACAATTAACTGGGATAGTTGCGATGGGTTGAACCAAACAGCCCTAAAATGAAACTGGCCGCTAGTAGCGGTAATGATTAGGGTAGTTGAAAACCGATTTTCGTGGGTGGGTTGATGCACCCTGTGTGGCTTTGACTGTAGATTGAATTCTTGGCAAATTCAGCAAGATTGGAGGCGGAAAGGTCTGGCTTTAACAATATGATTTGCACTTTGCATTTGCCTCATTGAATTGTCGGTATTTTCTACCTCTTGATCTTGACAATTTATTGCAGAATTTTGAATTACTATGTTATTAGTGGCTGGGTGAAATTGCAAATTTAATAATCCTTGCAAATCAAAGTTTAATAGGGCACATTTTTTTCACAATTTAAAGTTGTGAATACGAGTTTCAAGACATGCTCCAAGATGAGAACACTTTTTTGAAAGAAACGAACAAAATCTATTTGAAGAAAAGTGCGTGGTTGCGTGACACGTCAGACAAAAAAGTAAAAAAAGAATTTGGTCTTAGTCACCCGCAGACGGACGGACGTGAACAATGGAAGTTTTGCAAATATAAGCAGAGTGCGGCTTCCTTCAGCATCATCACCACTCAAACAGTTACCATGGCTCGCTTCTTCGCCTTCTTCGTTCTCTTCACTGTGATCGTTGCTGCTGCTCTTGGAGGTACAGCAAAGTGCTGCGAAGAGAGGTTGAATGTTGAAGTTTAGGTCCGGTAACACTTCTGAAGCGCAAGGAGCAAGAGAACACATTCTCTCTCGACAAAATCATCCAGAAGCGCTGTGAGTTTTAGATTTCCGTAGCAGTAACAGGAACATCCTATTTGTTTTTAGACGATATGTGTGTGGAGGGGGCCGGTCAAGGAAAAGGCTGCATTGTCATGTGATGTTGAAGAACAACTGTGCTAAAACTTACATTTTCCTGATTTGAAGTTGATTTTGTTTTTGATATTGAATGCAATAAAATATATGTGAAATGTGAAATGACTCCAGTGCAGAAATCTGCAGAAATAATTTTGCATGAACTGAAGTTGATTTTCATTTAAACGCTCTCCGAACATTGAATTGGTTGAATGCTAAGTAGACTGGCGGATTCCAGGGCTGAATTGACTGAAATCCGCTCACGGCTTCCGCCGCTTCCGTCGTTTGCCATCTCGAGTCAAAGAAACTTTAAAACACCGTTTCCAAGTGTTGCTGACTTCGCGTTGCTCCTTGAATTCAAATTTGAGCGTCAGTTTACCTGCACGAACTCGACTTCAAAACATTCTCTCTTACAACCGATTCAAGATTTTCTTTATTTAGCATCGGGAAAGAAGAAGGAAACAAAAATACATCTAGGCGAAAATTTCTACAGTTCGGTGCGCTTCTGGCCGCTTTTCTTCGCTCCGGGGAAGAGCGTATTCTTCAGGAGCTGCAGATCCACGTGGTTGGCGACGTCTTCCATCCAGAAATCGAGCGTCTCAGCTCTGTATCCGTCCTTCATCTGGCAGGTCGGCGCCAAAGACATGTATCGACGTGGGTGGTCCTCAGTCGCCTGCTTCCAGGTGCTTCCATCAATCGTTGGCTTTCTGAAAAGCGGATTTTGAAAGAGTTTTGAGGGATTACCGTACCCAGTCTTGACGAAGGTGACGAATCCCTCGAGGAGGTTCTTCTTGAAGACCCAATCTTCGTCGTTGAAGTCAAACATCGGCCCGAAAGCGCGTCCGAAGAGATACGGTATCTCATAGCCGTGATAGGCGCCCTTGACGGGCAGACCCTCCACATTCACCGGATTGTGGTACTCCTCGATGAAGAGATAGACGGGAACGTCGAGGGCGATCTTGTCGTGCGCTTCCTGCACGGGCGCGACGTTGAAGTAGATGTCTCCGAACATCTGAAAAATCCGAATTCTGCGAATTTCCGGTAAAAGTAGACCTACTTCGGTCAATCGCTCGAGGTAATTCGTCGCAGTCAGCGCCTTTCCGTCCTCGCGGGGGCGATTCACGTAGTGCTCGATCATTTTCTGCTTCAGCTCGTCGGCCTCGCTACCGTAACCCGTGATCACTTTCTCGTTGATGTAGTCCTTGATGTCCTGGGCGCAGTAGGTCGCCCACTTGTCGGCCGGCACTCCAGTGCGCGTCAGATGGTCGAGATGCGCGAACATGGACATGAATCCGCCTTCCATGTCGGTGATTCCGGTGACGAGCGGAATCTTGGGCGCCTTTTTGAGGAGAACGTCGAGGGGTTGCGGGAAGAAGACGCCGTCGATGCGCGGATTGAACTTCATCGCGTACGCGTTGTCGCGCGCCGGCTCCTGAAGCGACAATTGCCAGCTGTCCGAACTTGTGAGTTTTGCGAGCGACTTACGATCGTCTCGATGCCGTCGAGGAAATCGTCGACCGATTTGGTCTTCAAACAGGCGATCTGCTCGCTGGAACTCCCGCTGCATCCCATCGCTTTGGAGAGTTTGAAGCTCTCCTCCACGACGCCTTCGTAGGTCGCCCACGTACCGTAGATCGAGCCGCTGATGGTGAGCGCCTGTTGGAAGAGCTCTGAGAATGATACCGTAATCTAGTGGTCACACAGCGCGCGTTCTTACTGTTGGAATGAGGAGAGAAGGTCAATGCGGAGACACTCGCGCCTCCCGCGCTCTCTCCGGAGATCGTAATGCGCTCAGGATCGCCGCCAAACTTGGAAATTCCCTCCTTGACGAATTGGAGCGCGAGCGTCTGATCCCAGAAGCCCAGATTGCCGGGAACGACGTCGTCTCCGGTGGAGAAGAAGCCGAGCGCGGAGAGTCGGTAGTTGAGGGTGACGAAGACGATTCCCTCGCGCACGAAGTTCTCGCTGATGTTACGGTAGCCGTAGAAGTTGGAGCTGCCGTACTCGAATCCGCCGCCGTGGATGAACACCATCACGGGGTATCCGTTCGATTCGGCCGATTTCTTGGCGGGAGCCATGACGTTCAGGGAGAGGCAATCTTCCGCGAAGACCTCGTCGGGAAGCGCCGACGCTCTGCGGTGATGTTGGACGCACGAGGGGAGGAATTCCTTCGTCTCCTTCACTTCCGTCCATTTCTGCGGTTTTTGGGGGAGCTGCAAGTGCGTTGGTTAGGACTGTAAAGCTCGGAAGTTCGGTTTTTGATCAGAAAACAAGCCCTGAACGCGCTTCTCACCTCAAATCGCAATTCGCCGACCGGCGGCTTCGCAAACGGAATTCCGAGGAAGACGTTCGCGGTCTCTCCGTCGCTCAACGCGTACTCGAAGCCCTCGACGGGTCCATAGGGCGTCTGGACCACCGGCGAGGTCGAAACAGCGGAAACGAGGAGCAGGAGCGAGAGAATCAGCATCCTGCGGTCTGCAAATCGATAAGTCAAAGACTGCCGTCGCGCCGTTTTATAGTCCCTCTGATAGCGGCGATGGAGGCGGAGAGCACAAAACACAGGCAACCTTGGCAAACAGGCGACGACCCGACCGCTAATCGGCTCAAAGAACGGCACGGCGACCGGTTTTTGCGGCTAATTCGCCGGAATGAACGAGTGCAGCGAGAGCGCTGAGGCGAGTGCAGAAGGAAAGTTGCACGCGGAGCGAGAGAGCGAGCGAGATGTACTTTGGAGTCGACACGGACACAAATCGATCCCTGTGATTGCAGGTATAAACATGTAGCGCTTGTGTGTCCGCTCTGTGCGCCGCGAGACCCAAGACACACATGACATGACACACAAATGCACCTGATGATTGTGAACTATTTGATTTGCGCTTTGCTGTTGAAAGGGGGGAAGATTGCGGT
>MQUG01004063.1:0-27050 GCA_007213375.1 Steinernema feltiae | reverse complement strand
GATTACCGTACCCAGTCTTGACGAAGGTGACGAATCCCTCGAGGAGGTTCTTCTTGAAGACCCAATCTTCGTCGTTGAAGTCAAACATCGGCCCGAAGCGCGTCCGAAGAGATACGGTATCTCATAGCCGTGATAGGCGCCCTTGACGGGCAGACCCTCCACATTGGACCGGATTGTGGTACTCCTCGATGAAGAGATAGACGGGAACGTCGAGGGCGATCTTGTCGTGCGCTTCCTGCACCGGCGGCCACGTTGAAGTAGATGTCTCCGAACATCTGAAAAGTCCGAATTTCACGATTCTCCGGTAAAAGTAGGCCTACTTCGGTCAATCGCTCGAGGTAATTCGTCGCAGTCAGCGCCTTTCCGTCCTCGCGGGGGCGATTCACGTAGTGGTCGATCATTTTCTGCTTCAGCTCGTCGGCCTCGCTACCGTAACCCGTGATCACTTTCTCGTTGATGTAGTCCTTGATGTCCTGGGCGCAGTAGGTCGCCCACTTGTCGGCCGGCACTCAGTGCGCGTCAGATGGTCGAGATGCGCGAACATGGACATGAATCCGCCTTCCATGTCGGTGATTCCGGTGACGAGCGGAATCTTGGGCGCCTTTTTGAGGAGAACGTCGAGGGGTTGCGGGAAGAAGACGCCGTCGATGCGCGGATTGAACTTCATCGCGTACGCGTTGTCGCGCGCCGGCTCCTGAAGCGACAATTGTCAGTCAGACCGAACTTGTGAGTTTTGCGAGCGACTTACGATCGTCTCGATGCCGTCGAGGAAATCGTCGACCGATTTGGTCTTCAAACACGCGATCTGCTCGCTGGAGCTCCCGCTGCATCCCATCGCTTTGGAGAGTTTGAAGCTCTCCTCCACGACGCCTTCGTAGGTCGCCCAAGTACCGTAGATCGAGCCGCTGATGGTGAGCGCCTGTTGGAAGAGCTCTGAGAATGATACCGTAATCTAGGGCTCACACACAGCACGCGTTCTTACTGTTGGAATGAGGAGAGAAGGTCAACGCGGAGACACTCGCGCCTCCCGCGCTCTCTCCGGAGATCGTAATCCGCTCAGGATCGCCGCCAACTTGGAATTCCCTCCTTGACGAATTGGAGCGCGAGCGTCTGATCCCAGAAGCCGAGATTGCCGGGAACGACGTCGTCTCCGGTGGAGAAGAAGCCGAGCGCGGAGAGTCGGTAGTTGAGGGTGACGAAGACGATTCCCTCGCGCACGAAGTTCTCGCTGATGTTACGGTAGCCGTAGAAGTTGGAGCTGCCGTACTCGAATCCGCCGCCGTGGATGAACACCATCACGGGTATCCGTTCGAATCGGCCGATTTCTTGGCGGGAGCCATGACGTTCAGGGAGAGACAATCTTCCGCGAAGACCTCGTCGGGAAGCGCGGACGCTCTGCGGTGATGTTGGACGCACGATGGGAGGAATTCCTTCGTCTCCTTCACTTCCGTCCATTTCTGCGGTTTTTGGGGGAGCTGCAAGTGGATTGTAAAGCTCAGAAGTTCGGTTTTTGATCGGAAAACAAGCCCTGAACGCGCGTTCTCACCTCGAATCGCAATTCGCCGACCGGCGGCTTCGCAAACGGAATTCCGAGGAAGACGTTCGCGGTCTCTCCGTCGCTCAACGCGTACTCGAAGCCTCGACGGGTCCATAGGGCGTCTGGACGACCGGTGAGGTCGAAACAGCGGAAACGAGGAGCAGGAGCGAGAGAATCAGCATCCTGCGGTCTGCAAATCGATAAAGTCAAAGACTGCCGTCGCGCCGTTTTATAGTCCCTTCTGATAGCGGCGATGGAGGCGGAGAGCACAAAACACAGGCAACCTTGGCAAACAGGCGACGACCCGACCGCTAATCGGCTCAAAGAACGGCACGGCGACCGGTTTTTGCGGCTAATTCGCCGGAATGAACGAGTGCATCGAGAGCGCTGAGGCGAGTGCAGAAGGAAAGTTGCACGCGGAGCGAGAGAGCGAGCGAGATGTACTTTGGAGTCGACACGGACACAAATCGATCCCTGTGATTGCAGGTATGAACATGTAGCACTTGTGTGTCCGCTCTGTGCGTCGCGAGACCCAAGACACACATGACATGACACACAAATGCACCTGATGATTGTGAACTATTTGATTTGCGCTTTGCTTTTGAAAAGAAGGGAAGATTGCGGTGTTTACAAGGTGTGCTTTACAGCGCGCAAAGTTTGCTTCTGAAAATCAACACCTTGAAGCATTGGGAATCAACGAACAGCGAGAATTCAGGGATTTGGTGCCATAAAAGGCTAACGATAACGTAATTGCTCTAGGCGGAAGCCTAGCCTTTGGCTCACCAGGATTTCCAGGGTGCAATAGGCCAATTCTTATCCAAATGTGAATTGAATGTGAAACGCGGAAGTGAATTTCATCATCTTTATCTGCTCGCCTGATATCAAACTCTAGAATCGCGTGTCAAAGTCGATTTAACCGTGTTTGTCTTCTTTTTCATTCGCAGGATCTTCAGAACTTCATTCCGAATCGTCCTGAATCGGTTCTCTCGTGATTATCGCATCAAGAATCGCTGAAATTACTGATTGAAGATTATGTAGACCGTGGCATGACGCCGCAACGATACTGACCGACGAAAGCGCGGATTATGAGCACAGAGTCGGGAATCTGAGGCGACTCGAGCAGTGGAGTGAGCAGATTGATTAGAGACCACGCGAAGGCAGAATCGCTTGGAGGAACAAACAGAGTTCTTGGAGGGAGACGCGCTTCGCGCCTTTCTGCAAGGAGCTCTTCAGTCTTCAGATTACGGTAGCCAACTACGTGAATACTACCTTTAGAGTAATGTAGGCGATCGTGATCGCGTAGCAGGTCAACGCAACTCCAAAGTACGCGCATCCGATCAGAAGCTCCAGCAGCTTCTCCAGATCGTACAGCTCGAGAGCGCGAACGTGAGAGATATTTGAAGGATAATTCAGTTCGTACACGTTGTGATTCACAATGAACGAGTAGGAAACGTTGAGTTTAGCATACGCAGCAGCCGTAAAGAGACCAACGCACGTGAGCCAAGGGAAGAGCGACGCAACCTGAACAACGCAACTTCAATGGTTTGAACGAAAGGATACCGCGTAGAGGCCGCTTCTCTGCAGGAATCTGAGCTCCGCGATGACGATCATCCGATAGATCGCCAGCAGCATGCAGAACTGCGTTTGGACGTTGGGAAACACGAGGGTGCAGAAGTAGATCACCTGAAAGGAGGGAAGGTAGGCTGATCACCGCAACAGGAGGCTAACTTTGTTGAAAACGCTCGTGCCGGGGCGTTGAAAAACGACCTGAAGTATCCTCGGGATGCCTGGCATCATGCTGATGAGATCGAGGATTCCAATCTGGAAGAGGAGGCGAAAGGTCCACGTGTCCCATTGCTTCCTCTTCTTGCAAATCGCCTGAATGGAGTGAAATCTCTCCTCACCCACATCCACTTACAACCAGGACAACAGTGTTGAGTGGGAGGAAGAAGAGGACGACGAGAAAGTGCACCAAGATGGTCACGGCTGCAACGTTCATCGCTGCAGATCCCAACTGAGGCAGAGGAAGCGTCTTTTGTTGCTTTTTCAAAGGAGATTGATGTGTTTGTTGGGAGCGCATTGCAGGCAGCGCGCGAGTGGAGAATCACCTGGGTTGCAGTTGATGAACGTTCACAAAGACGGTCATTAGGTTCCAAAGGATTCCAACGTGTGCGTGCGCTTGCGCTTGCACACTTGAATATAGAGCTGTTTTTGCCAGAATTGGCTTCCATATATATGCTTCCGTTCAATTTTCGCTCATAAGGTGATGCAAAAACATGGCGCTTTCGATTTCAACTAGAAGCCGTAATCGTCATCGGACAACCGGATTGTCAAACCACCTCTTGCAAGCAGTCGCAGCAAATGGACACTTTGGGGTGTCGTGGCGTGACTTTTTTGAATGTAGACACATCAAACCGTATTCCGATTGTGAAAAGACCAGATCAAATTCGTAGATTGCGTCATACGCCTGGCGCCAGGGGGTGGACAGGGAGCTCCGGAACGAGGAATGACCGGAACGAGCATGTTAGTGTTGCTAGTGACGATCCGAGTGCCAGCCAACACCTTCTACAGTCGCCGTTCTCTTCGCTGTAATCACAGGGAAGCGAGTGCATAGATCTCGGATACGAACGAAAACGGCAGTTGATGTGAACTGTTTTGACTTTGGCAAGAACGACGCGAGATTTGGAAGCTTCGAAAACTTCCTGTTTAGATTCCTTGCCATCGCCTCAAAAGCGGCACAAACTCCCAATGAAGACCATCTTGATGCTATTTATCGTGCGCAGCTCTGCCTGTGGGCTATCTTCTCTGTTCTAAATATTGCAATTAGCTTCGGCGAGGAGAAGAAACCCGCTCTGCGCGGTGAACTCGTTCCGTGGCGCACAGACAAGTGAAAGTCTTGATCTGCTGCCCCGAGGGGATTACCCGCCGCCGTCCGCCCTCCGCCGCTTCTTCGCCACGCGACTCTTCGAAACAAGTTACAAAAAATGGGATTGCGCAAGCACCAAGGCCGCCGTTGGATTGTTTTCTGCGACCATCTATAAATCAGCGCATTAGCGGTGCGAACGACGTCTCCGTTGGTCGACGCTTCGAGCGCTCGCTCGCCGCGAGCCAAGCGTGACCGTTTCTGTGCTCTTCAGGCCGTGTGGTGTGAAGCGCGCGGTGATCTGCGTTTGTGGTACTCGGTGACGACGATGCCGGACTCCAAAATTAGTGAAAACAAGCCATTTGCTGGCTGCGAACCGGTTCTGCGCCCGCGCGCTGCTGTTAGCCCTTGCGTCAGTCGCGCGCATCTTTCCGTGGGATCACGCGCCGCGATGTCTTCTCGCTCGTGAGAGTGGAGCTCCGCTGAATGAGGCTAAGTGGGGATTTCACTCGATACATAACTGTTGTTCTGTTCGGCTTGTTTTGATTCGCACCCCGATCGCTTTCAGAGGAAGAGGAGCAGAAGAAGAAGAAGATGGACTGTCGCTTTGTTGGCGCTGTTTTGATGCTGCTGGTTGCGGTAGCCAACGCGTTTGACCACGTCCCGTTGATGGATCCGATGATTTCGACTGTCAGGTAGGACTGATTGATCAGCGCTGATTGGGCTAATGATTTGGGCTCTGAGGAGCGCAGAGATATCGATTTCGCGATGGTTAATAGCTACATAAGGGGGTCAATTGCCAGGTGACCGCAGAGACGTTGAAGTCTTGAGTGGGAGAAACAGCCTTTGAGCCTAGCTGACATGAGATCCAACGAGGAACAAAACAGCTTTAACTGGCCCCGATTTGCCCTTTCACGCACCTCAAAGCTCAAAAGCGCAGCTATTTGGCGGGAAAATCTAAAAACGCGATAAATCAGCCGAGCGCATTCACTGTGACCGGTCGATGAGACTGCTTCTCTGCTTGTTCCAACTCATCCTTTGCAGTCCTCACGACAAATCCCACAACGCCGACTCGTGCGTCGGTCAGTGCGCCTTCCAATTCATCGACAACCTCACCGCGCAACTCGGCTCCTCCAAATCCGCCGGTCTCCTCAACCTCAACTACAACGAGTTCCTGATGGCGTTCTCGAACGCGACCTTCTTCGAGGATTTCTGCAAGTAGGCGCACCGCACCGCCATTCTGTCATCGAGCGGCGCTCAACTTCAGCATGTACCACCACTTCCAGCAGTGCTTCACGCAATGTCCGCACGGCTATCTGCAGGAACTCCTCCTCCGCAGCTCGGAGATCGTCGACCACTTTTGCGTCTACAACTTCCAAGGCAAGTGACGTGGGAGGATCTGCTGAGATTACGCAATGCACGACCGGTTCTCTGGCAAAGGCGCACCACGTGATGCGCGGCGCCATTCGGCAGACGCGGAACGACGACGAATTAAAGACGAATTTGGTTTCAGAGATCAAGGAAAGTTTCGGATGTCTCGCGAAATTGGATCAGACGGCGTCGAAACAGTGTTTGCGGATGTGCACGCACCACCACGACGCCGTCACCTCGCTGATGCAGAATTTCAAGCATTTGGCGCTGAATGGCGACTCGACGCAGGCGGAAAAGTATTTGGACGAGAGTTGCGAGTGAGTTTTGAGGGCCACGAGGGTGGAAGAGTGTCTTGACTGAGAGGCGGCGGTGCTTGTAGCTTGTGGATTACCCTTCTTTCAGTCTAAATGTCGCTTTCCAGATACGTGACCTGCAACATGCACTGCGACGTTCCAACGATCGCGCACATCTGCGACTTTGACACCGCGAACTTGGTCGTCAACCTGACGAGACGCTCCTTCGCGACGATGGAACGAATGGCAACTGGACACTGGGCGCTGTTTCGAGGTGAGTTTGCGCCGCGAGAATTCCGGCCTAATTCACACGCTTTCTGCTCCTAGATGGCCAGCAAAGTGCTCCGACATCAAGAACTATCAGCTCCCGGTGCGTCCGGCGCTGCCGCCGAAGAGCGCCGAGTCAAATCAGGTGCAGAACGACGTGGAAGTCACGTCTCCGCGTTCCCACAATCACGAAGAATCAAAGAACGCGGGCGGATTGTCGCTAATCACCTCGCTTGCAGTGACCGCCTTGGTAGCCTGGTTCTAGGCAGTGTGAGGGTCGTGAGGGTCAACGTCGGTGTCTTCAGCTTTATACTCTGTTTGTACATACGTGTGAACGATGAATTCTACTTTATCAACTTTTCCAACTCTAATCCGTCCATCCACTCGTTCTCCGCCGTCAGCGCGACGTTCATGGAGGCGATCATCGACCACTCGGTGGCGTAGAGGCAGAGAAGTGTGAACATGAAGGCGAATATCGCGATCACGGATGTATTTGAACCAGGGACTATCTGAAAGCAGCGTGAATGCAAAGCAGAGCGGTTGGACCTACCTTTACTGACCACACTTTCAATCTCCTCCGGTCGGTTCTCGTTTATGTCGATCTGCAAGAGAGACATCATGATCATGATCATGGGGGAGGGGAGGCGGCAGTCAGAGCGCACTCTTATATGCCAGCGCGCGCTTATCGTAAGCGCAATCTGATGAGCTGAAACAATTCCTGGACTGCGTGGAACGAGAAGACGAGGAACGAGGAAGCACGAAGATGACTCGATGCGCATTTGCAACAGCGTTTCTGAGGATCATCTCCGATGGAATTCTGAATTTGGACTTATAAGCGGCCGCAGCCTTGCATTAGTCGACTAGGTTGAAGGCCCAAAGGTTACCCTGGGGCAATGCCCAAGTATTTAACGAAGCCTGCAGCCTTGACCTCCAACTTTCTTTTGTAGGCGTTTGAGCCAGTTGAGGAAGACTCAACTCGCTTTGAACGGAAAACCACAAATTGGAATTTGTCGCACCGGTCGCACCGGAATTTGCCCAGTGAGCTTCTCATATCGGAGCAGGAGAATTTGTCTTCGCGCTGGGCTGAAGGCATTTCAGATTGATCGTAGCACTGGAGGAACAGCTTGGTACTACGGTGCTATGCCTTAGGAATCAGACTGACTGTCTTAGTAGTTCATGGCGCCGAAATATCGGCCCCTGATTTTAAGACCTCTCTTCAAGTTAATGACCAATAATCAACAAATTAAATTCTCCGATGACGCTGGCGTCCAAAATCTTAAACTTTGCTTTCGCGATTGCAATCGAAGCAACGAAAACATCCGTTTCCAAAGCGCATCCGAACGCTAACAAGTTTGTATTACAAGATTTCGCTTTCGATGAAGAATTGCGCTTCGGATAAGAATCACCGTTCAGCGTAGCGTCGGGCTATAAAACAACAGCGGACTGTGGCAGCGGACAGCAAACGCGTCTTCTGCTTCCAGTCATGGGCTTCCAGAACGTCGATTTGGAGAACAGCGTTGCCGCCAGGTCGCAGTCATACAGGAGCAACGGTGAGTCGATGAATCAATCTCCTCTCACTTGGGAGAATCTTTCAGATTCCTATTTCTTCGTCTTCCTCGTTCTGGCGATCATTCTCTTTGTCGTCATTATGCTCGCGTTGGAGTGCTCCGTGATTCTCTCGCTCAACTCCACTCTGACGATTGCGGCGCACAGATCCAGGTTGCGATCGTTGGACGCCGACGATTTCTTCAACTGAAATTGTGAAAATGATGGATTAACTCGTCATTCATTGGGTCATTCAGTACTTAACTGACAATAAATAAATCCTGTAGATAAACCATTGGGCAACTGGAGAGCGGAAGACAAGAGCATTAAGTGGAACCGAGATGTTGGCCGGAAAGCACATCTGACGACCACCTACAGCAGAGATGTTCTCTCAACTCGGCCGCACTGACCAAGAGCGGCAGCGACATGACCTACAGAAGCAACTAAAACAGACCAGATTCACAGAGTTTGACTTTTTCGCTGATGCAAAGCGAATCTCAAGCATTTCAGTCTGATGCGTGTTCTGAGAAGAGGCGATAGTTTTAGCGCGCCTTTCCACAAAGATCATGTTTGCAAAGCACAAGACCGTGCCGCCTTGCCGCCTTCTTGTAGCCTAATTAGATCAAGACTTCAAGTGTGACTGTCCGCGGGCTCCTGATTTCAAAAGAATATTCGCGTTTAGAAATCAATTTTTTATTTCTTTTATGTAGGCCAAATAGGTAATTTCATACAACTCTGCGTAACACCACGGAAGTAGCGATTAGAAAATCTGCAACTCTACAGTACTCTTCAATTGAAGAATTCCTCAGCGTCGAGTCCGGTTACGGTCTTCTTCTTCGCCGCACTCAACGCCAGAGAGAGTTGGTTGACGAGATCCAATTCGACCGCGAACATCAGGAAGATGCACAGATTGAGGATGATGAGGATGATGATCGTGATTTTGTATTTCTCTTCGTCTGAACCTCAATCCTCAGAGAGCGTTCACGGATGAGATTGACCGACCTTTGCATTTCAGCAGCTTTGATTCCGCGGTGTGCTGCTGCTCGACGTCCGATTCGAATTGAGAGACCATCTTGTGCAGTGAGGGTGGAAGGAGGGAAAGCTGAACGTCCGCTGTTGGATTCGGGAGAACGAAAAGCTTTTATGCGAGTTTGTTATCGCAATCGCAAGTGAAATTGCGACGAGATCGTAATCTCATGTGCAAGAGTTCCTTCTCGAAAGCGAACATCTCATAATCTCTCATAATTCTCAGATTAAATCCAATTCCTGCAAACTTTTCATCACACCGCTTTCAATTATTCAATCATAGTACGGTAGTTTACTGTAGTTTAACCTGAAGTACGGTAGTTTCAACTTGCCAATTACAATTTCTGATGGTCTTGAGCGCTATTGAATGATCTACTCGATGTCCTAACAAACTGCGCGCAAATATCGAAAGTTACCCGGAAACACCGACATTTCGTTGCGAGAGTTCGAGTGTTAAAGATGAGGAATTTTGAATTTCGCAAATTATGATTCCACCTTCTCAAATCGTCTTCAATTCCGATTTGCGAATCCGGTTGTCGTGATTTCTAAAAGGTATTCGGTATAACTGGTTCATCTGGACTACGGTCAATTGGCATAGCTACAGTTGACGCGGTCATCAACTAGCTCTGGAACTGTTTTGTGACGTCGTAGTCAGCCTAGGAGCGCACTTAGCAAAGAGTCGGGTTGAGGTTAGACCAGTCGGTCTTAAACGTAGGCAGGGGCTGTTTTGAGAGACTTGAGAGGCTCAGCGCGCTGGGCTCGTAAAATGAATCTATGTCAGTTCTTCTCTGTCAAATGACCGCCGTCTATCGGCGCCATTTGTCGCTTATGGAGATCCCGTTGACGCCCTCGTCCTCGTGTGTTCTGTTCAGCTCGAGCTCTGTCTGTCGAGCAACAAGTCCAGTGATTTTAAAGATCAGCCTGATCAGCCTGATCAGATCAGATCTGTCGCACATGCAACAAATAGAGCGATGTAGACCGTTTTTCGTCCGTCGTTTTAACGGAAACGCGATGAAATCTCCGAAAAACGAAAAGTGAACTCGAAGCAATGTGAGCCAAGCGCGCTCGGGCGCGAAATTAAATGTCGAACTGTTATTAACTTGGTTTTTGCATTTTTTTCTTCAGATTTTGAGTGCTTCGATTTAAGGCGAGTCCTGACCACCTTGAAGCCTCCAGCTGAAAACCTGACGTGCAGATTTGCACTCAATCAAGGTCTGAATGCGAGGTTTGGTCTAGAATTACCGGCGCTTATAATCCGGCCAGCCGCCTATAAGTTTGTTATTACGAGACTTCGCTTTCGAAAAGGAACTCTTGCGCATGAGATTGCGATCTGCGCGCTTTTGGTCGCGATTTCACTTGCGATCGAGATAACAAACTCGCATAAAAGCTTTTCGTCCTCCTGAATTCAACAGAAGAGACGTTCCGCTCCTGTTCCACCTCCCCCGCACCAGCATGATGGTCTTCCAATACGAAATGGACGCCGAGCAGCAGCACACCGACGAGTCGAAGTTGATCAAGACCGGAGGTAGGCAACTCCTGTGTGTGGTCGTCCGTTCAACCCTCATTTAGTCGACGACAAATGGTACAAAGCGGCGATTGTCGTTCTCATCCTCCTGAATCTGATCGTCTTCTTCATGTACGCGGTCGAGTGGGATTTGGTGAACAAATTGTCGGCGACGCTGAACGCGACGAGAGAGAAGTCGAGATTGAGCAGCCTGGACGCTGACAAGTTCTTCAATTGACCGCGCTGATCATTACTGACGTGGTGCTTCACGTTTTAATCAAATATTTATTGAAATTACCGTTTTTTAGAATAAAGACTTCTGACCACTCTGACCATCTGTGTACCGCGCGAGGCTTTAAACTAGGCTCGGCTGATGAACCTGAGATTGCAGCGGCCAAAGACAACAGAGTTCCAAAGACACAATCACTCTTTCATCAATTGTCGCTGAGTCGCAGCGAGCTTTCACTGCCATCGTCTCTACGTTTAGTTTCTGACGTTTTTTAAAACTATCTTTTGAGTTAGCCTACTGTATTATCAACAAATCATTTCAGCGGAGCTTTTCTGTTCCATGCGTCTAAAAAAACCAACAATTCCACCTCGTACGTGCCAGCTACGCACTCCCAATCAAACTTGATTTTTCAGGACATAATAGGCCTCTCTGCCTGTCTTCTTATCTTTACAATCTGCATCACCATAATTGAATCATCTGGTTTTTTGATATCACCGAAACGAAAGGATCTACGTGACAGAAACTGGTCGTTAGAGTGACGTTTTATTGGCTGCTCTCTTTTGGGCTCCAGTTGATTGTTCATATACTAGTTGGTTGTCTTCTTTGTGGCGCTTCTGCTCTGGAACGAGATCGACTGCTGGTCAAGAGCAGGTCGAGTTTTCCGATTTTTCGACAAACGTACTGTGCAGTAGTCTTCAATTTGAGGCTGATCCTCCTCCAAATGATCCAAACCTATCGCTGCTTCTGCTCAACTGCGTCTTCACAATTCATCCTTTATCATCGGAATCGAGTGACATAAGTGAACAATTTACAATCAGCGCTAATCTCGTCACAAATCCCTCGTATACCAATCGTAGTACCACCAATACGTAATCGAAAAACAGGCGAATGTGGCGGGGAATAGACTTCTGCTATCTGAAAATCGCATTCTGATCCTCTCGACGTGCCGCGCTCTCAAACGCACATTTATCGATTTGCCTCGCGATCGTCTCGTTCTCGTTCGCGCACCTCGAACAGGGCTTCGAAGTGTCGAACTTGCTGTAGAGATGAGCGCCTCCGTGTGGTGACGCGGCCATTAACGCCTAAAATGCGACGGGTACGGTGGGAGGACAGAGACGGACATCACAAGGAAAGAGGGCCCCCCTGAGATCATGCACGCATTCCAATCCGCCATACCGCATTCAGAACCAACAGAACTTAAGCATCGGAAGGTTAGGTCGGCATTCCCGTTAGGACAATCAATCTATAGAGAGTGAAGGGGGTCACTCACTGAGTTCTCAGCCTCTAGCAGATCCGACCAGCTGGTGCGCATCACCTTCGCCGCTGCTGCCGCTTTGCAAAAGATCTGCGAACGCTTTAGTAGAGAATGGTTAATCTAGGCGATTTGCGGGGGACGATTTTCGGTTTTGCGGAATGTTCAAATCGTGGTTAGAAAGCGAATCAGAGAAGCAGAGACGCGAGGAGCACCTACCGCAGTGGAATTCATGCAATTCGACAATCCGGTCGTCATCGAGTACGAGTTGACCGCCTTCGCGTGTCCGTTGTCCATTGACGCGTGGCGATTCCTGATGTTCACCACCGGCGACTCCGATCGGAATCTCTGAAAGAGCGTCGGATTACTGTAGAGCACGGCACGCAGCGCTACGAATGCGAGTGAGTGAGAGAGTTAGAGGATACCACCACCACCGACCGACCGACCAACCGCTCCCTACAGGCATGCACGTGCAGCTACTGCCACCCAACAACCAATTTACCGCGTAATTATCGTTCATTAAGAATTCGTCAACTGATTTCTTAACTCTAACGTCTTCGCCGCTCGGACTCTGCAGCGATTCTGGGTGAAGCGAACGCGATTAGTCGGTCATACCTGCGCGACGTTGTTGTTTGTGCGTGTAGGGCGAGGCGACGTAGTTGGGCGGCGAGCGGTGGACGCACTCCGGATTGCGTTTTGTCATGTAGTAGCTGACAAAGGAGTATTCGAGGAGGACGAGGAAGATGAGCGCCTGCGAGAACGTCAGCCAGATGTCCAGCGCTTTGATGTAGCTGACCTGAAAGAGCGCGTTTGGGTCGAAAAGACGCAGATTGAACGGACCTGCGGCAGATCCTGCCTGGCGCCGTTGCTCATCGTCGTCAGCGTGAGAAGCGAGGTGATCGTGAGGGAGATTCTGGCCGGCGAGGCGCGCGGATCGAGCCAGAAACTCATCCACGAGATGGAGACGAGCATCCCGTGGGAATGTAGGTCTGAATGATGTGGAAAAGCACCAGCCGCTTCATGACGATGAACGCGCGGATGCAGGACCAGTTGCCTAGAGGGTTACTGTAGCGGAGAGAGCCAGGATGCACACGCCTACCGTGCCCTCTGAACATGGGATACGGTCCGCTGCACTTCTCCGTGCGCGTATTCGTGATCACCATGTCGTTCAACTTGATTTCCGCGTTGCTTCCGATCGGAAAGTTCGGCGGATCTTCGTGCCAAGTCAGATTGAGAATGTTCTCGATGTACGCGTCTGAATCAGGCTAGTTACACGTGTGCACGCCCAGACCGCCACCTTACAGCTCTGAATGACCAGCGGACACTCCTGTTTGTCCATGGGAAAACGTTGGAGGTCCATCATGCACGAGAGCGTGACGTCAATCCTGAATTTCATTATTGCAACGCTACCGTAACCGGGGACGAGAACGCAGTGTACCGCATTGATTTGAAGATTAATCCATCAGGATAGACGATGACCATGAAGTTCGGCGCGGTCACCTCCTGCAGATAGGCGAACTTTGAGTTCACAAAGTACAAATCCGGTTGCCAGAGGCGGTCGGCGATGAATTTGTGGGTGATGAGGATCGGGTGGAGTGCAGTTGTGCGCCAAGCGACGGTCGTACCAGCCCATCGCGAGGTACATGTCCACTTCAAAGTCCTGGAATGCAGTTTAAAACTCAAATTTGAATCTTTCGTGAATTCAAAATTCGCAAATTCTGGTTTGAAATGCGGCTGTTGAGCTACGTAAACATCGATTTGCAGCCCGCAAGCTTAAAATTCAAGTTTACCATCGTTTGCGCTTTGAACGACGACATCGACTCGATGTAAACAGCGACGGAGACGTTCGTGGGGAGACCTGCAGAAATTGAGGCATTAAACGGCGAATCCCCCGCACCAAAGACCACCTTGACTCTGTCCGGGAGCCATAAACATGTTGTATCCATTCTTCACGACGCCGTTTCCGATTATCCTGAGCAGACGGTCGGCGGACTCGGACCTAAAACGGCGCGGGTGCCCAAGGGGCGATTAGTTCAGATTGGGCCGCGATTATCCCCGAGTACCATTCGAGATTGTCCGACTGGCC
This sequence comes from Steinernema feltiae, assembly GCA_007213375.1. NCBI lineage: Eukaryota > Metazoa > Nematoda > Chromadorea > Rhabditida > Steinernematidae > Steinernema > Steinernema feltiae. Next base: position 13,077 of record MQUG01004063.1, on the reverse strand, counting down.
GCCGGAGTTCCACGACTCGCATAACGAATGTGTTTTGAAGTTGGAATCGAAGGCGGTCGTGGAGAAACGATTGTACTTGGCGGCGGCGCTGAAAATCCGTCGATTTGGGATGCGGAGGGAGGGAGGGCGACTCACGGCGCTTCCGAACTGAAATCGTCGCCTTGGCCGCGGGCTTGAGCACTTTTGGCGAAATGGTCGGTGAACGCCTGTAGCGGGGCGATCACCTCGGCAGTGGGCGAGGCTTGCATCTTGTGTTGCAGCTGCAAAACGCGCGCCTAGAGGTCGGCCCGGAGAGGCTCCACTTACATCCTCGATGGATCCAAGGAGTTGAGCAAAGTTGTCCTCTTCACCTCCAGAAGGCACTTCGCGATTGTCGCGATGCGTTTGGCGCGAGTGCTCCGCGATCAGGGTCGAGCGCAGATCGCCTTGGGACCCTCCTCGCGCAATTGCGTTTGCGGACGCAAACAGCGCAGAGAGGAAGAGTATTCGCAGCAGGAGCTCGTTGTTGAGCGCCATTTTGTCGTTAAATTTGATATGAAAGCATTGCCGTTCTGAAATCTGAAGGAAAATGAAGTGTTGAAGGCGGATAGCTACGGTGACGCGGGAATGAAGTCAGCGGAAAGGCGGCAATCAAATCAAAGCGAAAATTCAGGTTTGCGAGAAGTTGATGCTTTCATTGAATTATGATAGAGAAGCCGCAACTCGCGACGATAACATCATAGTCAGCTATGCGTTGAATTGAGTCATCTGACGGTCTCTCTAGCCTGGAAGACTGAATCAAGCAAATTCAAAAACTGAGGTTTTCCTTGAATTCAACGCCTCAAACGAACGCTCCAATCATCGCGCTTTAATCCGCGCTCAAACCTTCTCATTCCCACAACCCAAAACGAGCACAAAAGAGGCTCCAAGAACGAGCGCCGCCAGTGCGCTGGAACGTTCCCAGAGCCGATAAAGAGACACCGGACGCGTCGCGATAAATTATGTCTTATGCAATGAAGGCGCTGAAGGAGGAGAGGAAGCGTCGCACGAGCGATTAATAATTGATCACGTAGATCTAGCGCCTCAGGGCCGACCGTCGGGCACTACTTTTACCGCTCCCGCCGCAACTTTTTCGATATAATCGCGAGCGCGCAGCCTGAGTAAACAGAAAGGCGCGGATGCAAACAGAACCGACGTGAGGTTTCGGATTTCCGCCTTCGTTTTTTAGTTCTCAAAGTTGGTCGCGCGCCCTAATTAAGACCAAAGTTTGGAGCTTCGAGAAGAGTACGAGTAGATAAGGGGTACGGTGGTCTGCTTTGTGCTCTATAGAGGACTTGAGGAACGTGCGTGACTTTAAATTTCAATTTGAAGTTAAAATTTAGCAACAAAAGAGGGAAAGTCAATGATCGCCGATGGAATTGCGAAAACGGGAACAGAGAGACGGCCGCGTCGCATTCAATGAGGACACATTAATCCCTTGACAGGTCATTATCCGCCGCTATTTAGCGAAGCTCTGGCTATCTTTCTGTTTAAATCAAATTCGAGTCAAACACACGTAGAAGACCAGAAATCAGGTCAGTCTGTTTACAAGTGTGCACTTCTGCTTGGCACAACAAGTGGAGTTGCGGATTCAGTAACAGAGCCCCGGAAAAGACTGTGATTGTCCGCCTATCCCCCATTTCTCACTACGTTGCTTATGTAATTGTGAACTTGAATTACAAAAACACAAATTGTTTGAATAGAAAATGGAGAAAACGACGCGTGTTTATTGAGGTTCATGTGTAGTTTACAGCCTACAGAACAAATGTGACAGCCAAGCATAGGTTAGGCTATTAACAAAGGTCACATGTCGGTCGGAATATTGGATTTAGAAACAATAAAAAACAGATAAAGTAGATTTGAAGTCATGAAGTGCATGTTTACTCGAATGCGCGGGCGCCGCCAACTCGGCGCAAGAATGTAACGCGCTTACAAGGCTACGTTCTGGGCTAACTATACTGTGAGAGTTTGCTCTGGCACCACGTTGACTACTACAAAGGTCAGAAGTGCTAATCGCAGCGAAAATTGTTGAAAAAATAAAAAATCAACGGATTTCAAAGCGTTCTTTAGCGAAACCCTCGCCCATCCGTAATCATCACCACAAAAAAGAATATCGAAGAATAATAATGCGTTCACACGTCTGAAGTCTCAATTCCAAAGCAAACGCACGAAAAGAAGTCGTAAAACAAAATGTTCTACAAACAACGACGTTATTTGCGTTTTAACGACGCGTGTTTTGAATGCATCGGAATGTGAAGAGAGGCTGAGGCGTCAAAAAGCTATACGATCAAGAATGAAAGTGGTTCATCAACACGTTTAAGCGAAGAATACAACCTTTCAAAAAATTCACCTAAAAGAGAATTTACTTATTACTGCTTACTGTCAATTTACTTATTACTGCTTTACCGGCTTGTAAGCCCACATGAATTTTCAAAAAATTTGAGAATCCGATGATTGTTGTAACAAAATTGAAATTTTAAAAATTGTTTTTTTAATTCCAAAAATTAATCGAAAAATATCTAAAAAAATCTCTTCCCGCTATCAAAAATTTGTCAAACAGGGCGTAATCGGATCAACATTTGTCCAGAGAAGACGCAGCCCTTAGTCCAATAAAAAATTCAGAAATCCGATCCGAATTTCCGAGAAATCCGAATTCACGAGCCGAAGTACGTGTCCACATATGCTTTTCCTCGGATTAGAACATAAAACATTGGAGCTCGGGGAGAAAACAAAAGAATTACGCGCTCACGGCATAACAAGAGAGCGTGGAGCAGAGCACAAATCGCTCTCGAGGCTCGCGACCCCCCCTTAATCGGCGACAAACGGCGACAGAACACACGCCTAGAATTAAGCTGAAATTAGTTGGCAGCATTGCACGAGGCATGTGACCGCGCCTCGCGCGCGCGGTTTGATTTATTGCACGCGGGAAGGTTGCGACACAACAGCGCGGCGCCTAATTGGCTGCCGTGCACGGAACTGTCCTGAAGTTAACGAAGCAGAGGAGCGGCGGCGGCGGGAGGATGAGGAGCGAGCTGATCAAAACAAAAACGCGGCCGCGAGATGCCGCGCGGATCGAGTGCTTAACGCGTTTACACTTTTGTCTTCTGGAACGGTAATTGAGCGAATGCGAGGGGCAGAGACGGGGGCTGTTTGTAAGTTTTGCCACGAGGTTCCGCATTTCTGGAAGGAGGAGCGAGTGGAGCTGCCGGTCTGCTGTGCGGTGGTCTTGGGGAGGAGATTTTGGAGTGGGACACTTTCATAAGAGACCAGAAATTGCGGTTTGAATGGAAGTGTTGATAGAGTAACACAGAAATTAATCAAATGATGTGCAAAACTGCAAAAAAAAAATTTGTTATAATTTCGAACAAAAGAAGCAGATTGTTATAAATTCTATTAAACTTGGATTGAAAATTGATTTTTTTTTTAATAAATATGCTTCTATAACCCTGAAAACGACTTTCTCTGAGCGTTGGTGGATTTAGTAAAAAGTAAAAGTAATTAATAAAATTCTTCAAATTAATAAATTCACGAAAACTTGCGTTCCGTGATGGCATGAATAAGCTTCAATTAATTGAAAAAATGTGAATACGAATGAATAATTGGATTCTCCGAACGATTTGGTATTTAGATTCTTACTGGTATTCTAGATTTAAAAACAAAAAAAAGATAAATTTGGCTTAAATTTCTGTGTTTCAAACTAATTTTTCATCAATTCAGAATCAATTTCATCGAAATTGTATCTCTTCAGAATATTGATTGAAATGTGAGTTTATCTTCAAAAATTCTTCTTAAAACCGGAAAACGTTAATTATTTGAGATTGGAAACTTTGGCTTTGCGTTTGGCGAATGAGCTTCACATTACTCGGAAAACGATTCTCAGGTCAATCATTAGAAAAACAACCGAATACAAATACGAATGAATAACCGACTTTCGCTTAAAACACGAAGATTGGTATTTTAGATGTTCTGACTAGTCGATAATTTCGAAAACCCTCAACATGACTTTTTTCAGTTAAAACGGTGATAATTTGAGCCTAAACATGAGAAACGATGTTTAGAATTTAGCTCAAACCGAAAACTCCAGAACTGATCATCGCATCGAGCATCAGAAATAAATATTTAACGATCAGGTGTGCCCCAGCTGTCGGCCTACTTGGCCCGGTTTATAGCGAGTCGAGTGATCAACAAAAAAGTCAATAACGCGATTGCAATAAAACGACTTCAAAGTCTTCTTTTCACAAAGAATCAGAAAATGCGCGTTGGAGAACGTTCTACTAAAGCATCCAAAGAATAAAGATCTAAATCGCTCTTTGGACGTTCACGAATGACGCGTTTGACGCCTCTTTCGATCCTCCTCCTCACCGATCGAACACATAAATTAGATCATTATTGGTTTCGATGCGTCTGACATTCACGCATCGCGAAAACACCTACACGATGGCGGGAACACTCACTCCTACACAACGATTGGAGTTTTTTCGTTTTTGATGCTTTGAAAATCAAAAATGAAAATAAGAATTTTCTGCGAGCGATCGATTGAAATGAACTACATAGCAGAGCTTGTCAAGTCGTAAATTTTGGGGTTTAACGGGTTGGCGTCAATAACATGGTTAGAACAGACGATTCTGGGCTAGCGCATTCCACGAACTACACGAAATCAAAGGTCCCGAGCCATCTTTACTGAAATAATGCTTTAAAACACCGTTTGAGCTCATAATTGTGCTGCGCTAACAGGTGAACAACGCGTGCGAAGGCAACAACCGCGGAGATTAAATTTTGATGACCGGAGCCCCCATAGAGCCGCGGTCAGCAACGTGCCGCGGCTTCTCTCCTCTAGCTTATCGGTTTCTCACGTTTGTTCAGGAAGTCGAATTTAAGAATGCATGAACAATAAAATAATTCGAAATTCATAACTGTAAACACAAGGACAAGGACATAAATGTGAGCGTTGTGTGAAGCGAACGCAGCAGCATTCCAGACCAGAAGACGCTCTTCGTGCTTTTCTTCTTCGATTTTCTGCCAATTTCAGCGGTGACGCACACTTAAGTGCTTAGCGTAAACATCAACATCTGCGCCGCCATTCACAAAGGCGATTGTTCGCGCTCGTAGAAACGGTCTCGTTGGCGTAAACTATGCGATTGAGCGCGCAAAAACTTGGTGCGAACGATTAATCTTTGCGATTGCGTGTCGTGAATCATACGCCGCTATTGTGAGCACATAATTCATAGCCGCCTTCATCTCGGAGCACTCGATTAGCGCAAAGATTACAACAGCAACAAATCAATGAATAAAACGAGAAATTCGGAATTTTCTCATTTATTTAAGCTTAAATGTTCGTGCGCGTTTAATCTTAACATTTACTGTCAAACAGGCGGTAGCTTACAAATTAATGTTTGACTTGGAAATAGCTACACGTGTCAAAAACTTTTGGTCATAGCAATCGAATCCAATAAAATTGAATTTTTTTGAAAAAAATGAATTTACGTCTTTTTTTCACATCAATTTCAAAGATTTTCATTTTCACCAAAATACAAAATTTCCAGGGATAAAAAAGCATCCAACCACAAACACACATCCGAATGTCATGATTTTTTTCTTCAAAAATCGAGAATTTAATTTACCGCTTTTTCACATTTGTTCGTCACTTTTCAGTCAATTTTTCCAAAAATTGAGTCAATCTATTTGGGTAGTTTTGGCCCAGGAGGTCCGATTAGATTCTAATCAAATTTACGCCTTGCCGATCCAACATGTTGAAGGCATTTTGTGTCACATTCGCGCACAATTCTCGACTTCTTCAACACTGTTGTATCAAAGCGAAGAAACCACAGTATCAGAGCAGCAGAGCTAAATCTCGCAGCCTTTGAAACATACCCTCCCACTCTCCATCCAGCAGAACGAATTGCCGCGTTTCGGAAACACCAAAGATTCGAACGGACCCAAGTGAGCGGAAAATTTTGTGTCGCGCACTTGGGAATCACAAAAACTAAATGACCCAGACACACTTGTACCTTCTGGGTGCTGCAGAGATGACGCGCTGCGTCCCGGGCACCTCCTCGACCTCGAGCAGCGGCGGAAAATAAGAACAACTCAATTTACACTTCCGTCCGTCTATTTACACTTCGCGAAACTTTATTTCCGCGAGGAACTCTCCCTCTGGGCCCATTATCCCGCCATTTGCCCTCCACCCGCCACTCGCTCATCGCCTAATAAACAGCGCCGCAATTTCCCGCGGATAAACACGCGTTTCGCGGCGACCGAAGATTCCAAAAATAATTCTGAACGCGAAAATGATCGAAAATGTGGAAATCTGATCTTTGGGGACGCACGGCGCGTCACGGAAGGAAGCGCGCGGCGGCCAATTACACGGAGAAGTTGAGTCGTCGTTTACTTCTTCCTCTTTCGGCTTTTTCGGCTCCGCGACTATCGTCAAACACTCAAAGCGCGCTTATTGAATTATAAGAAGTCAAAAGCGGCGGCCGGCGAAGTGCGGAAGAAGAGAATCCTGAGCGGTCGGCGGCAAATTAGTTCTTGATGCCCGCGGAGAGCGAAATCGATGATTTGGGGGAGATTTGGGCGAATGGGAATATGGAATTCGGACGATTGAGATGGGCATTTGCAGATTATCTACGTGAGAAAGCGGGCGTCCTCGGGCGCGCGTCCTTTCTCGGGGCAACTAAGATCGGACGGAGAAAGCGGGCGAGAGATAATTATAGTAATTGCTCTGGGTAGTTTGCGAAGGTTGGCACGTGAGTGATGCGAGCGCCGCCGCCAACGTGAGAGTTGCAGCGGATTTGTTTGTGCGTGACTTGAAGCGGTGATTGCGGTTCGTGCAGCCGGCAATTCAGGGTCATTGAGGGATTTCGCTGAAAGCACTGATTTGTGAGTTGGAATGTTTATGAACCGCAATGAAAACAAGGAAGTGAGAAGAAATGATTTATTTGGAAATTAATTTGAAAATTCTAAAATTCTAAAATAATTTTTTAACTTTGGACCGATTTCTGACGTCATACGGCAATCAATTGTCACTGAATTAAACAAATGTTGAATGAATGAGAATGAATGATTGATTGATTGGGCAAAAAAATATGAAAATTTGAATTTCTAGAATAATCATTTCACCGATTTCTAACGATTTCCGGATATCAGAGTTATCTGTGAATTAAAAAATCCGTTGATCGGCGTGGATCAGAATCCACGCCAGTAGCCTGCTTCAAAAGAAAATGGAGAGAGAAAATCAAAATAAAAAATCATCGTTGGACCTGAGGAAGAGTTTAAGACTAGAGAAAAACAAACAAACAACATGCCCGTCGAACGAGCAGAATTTTGATAAATTCTGTAAAAATCAAATCAATTTACATGAAAGTAACTAAGGAAAGGAAACGCAGCTTCCAGACTCAAAAATTTGATATTTTGTTAAACCGACAATCTTCTGGGGGTTTGACTATTGAAAATGTGGCAACATGAAACGAGGTCACGTGGCAAACTACGCAAAAGAAACAAAAGTCACGTTTAATCAATACAACGAGTCATTTGAAAACAAAAGCAACCCGAACAGAATGCCCTTCGCGTAAGCCAAACAACATCTGCTCAGCGAGTTCAAGAAAAATTGATTAAATTGGATTAACGACAAGGAAATGAGAAAATACGAGAAAATGGAAGGTCGAGGTCGGTTTTAACAACGACCACATTCAACTTGACCATGGAAACTGTGACTAAAAACCTGTTGCGTCTTCAACTATTCAAGCAGTTTGCATTCAGCAACGCAAACTGAAATTGAATAAAAATTTAATCGTTACTTCAGGGAGAAAGAACTGAAATTTTTCAAAAATTTAAGAACCGCGCTTGTGTGAATTGTTTAAGGCTTTAAAGTATGAGCTAATTCTCAAAAATATGATTTAAAAACAGTTTTCAGGAAAAATCAGCAAAAAATTGGCCGATTTTGAATTGAATTGAAAAATTAATTTCAATTTTCGAGTCTAGTTTTGAGTTTTGAGTTTAAAGATTCGAGTCTAGTTTCGAGTTTTGAGTTTAAAGATCCTCAGCCTTGTCATCGAAAGGAGAAGAGAGTGAAACTCATTAAAAATCACCTAAAAAGCCACAAATTGATGATTGAAAGCCATCGAACAGAGTGTGAGGTTTCCAAGTGCATAAAGCTTCTTCTTCTCAAAAATTTAAAAACAAATCGACTTTAAAAATCATCTTAGAAAATACAAATTTTTAAAGCATCGCTTTGATTTCATTCATTCAATTCAAAAGATCACGACTGAAAGCCATCGAATGACAAACAAAGCAAGAATGAGATTGAGTTTCCTGAAATTGAGATTTCTGTGGGTATTGAAATAGAAAACAAGCGATTCTTCTCGTACTGCGACTCGTAAACCACACGTAGAGAAGTGTAGCGAACAAGTTGAGCGCTAATTTTATAAAGATGGGTTGTTCCACTTCTTTCTTTTGCGCCAAAACAAAGAAAATCCATCTAATCATAGAACACAAGCATTCAGTTTATCTCCAAAAGGTTCAAGTGGCACTCAAGAGATTCCTGCGGGCGGCGTGACTTGACAAGAAATAATAACGCAAAAACGCGCGCTTTCGGGGAGTAATTTCGGGCTATTTATTATTTCGCCGTGCTACGTGCACGCCTAACGGTCATAATTCTCGATGATTAAACGGTGAAATTGAAATCGCAAAGCGGTAAATTGGCTTCTTTTCGTCTCGATCGTCTGCAAGTGAAACGCGAGTGATTCGATTAGCTAAGCAGTTCGATTGGTTGTGGATAAGTCGCGAGCGGAGTGGATTGGACTCGCGAGGGATTTACGACTGTTGTGTCAGTAGTGCATGTGGGTTGGCCGGGGGAAGAAGAAGAAAACACTTGACCGCGGAGAGTTGGGGAATTTTGAGGTTAATCCGATTGAAAGCGAGAAGCTTCGCTTTCAGAAAAGAGAAGTGATTTGTGGAGGAAAATTGATTTAGGAACGTTTATGAACGTCAGCAAAACAATAACAACAACAACGTTGCGATACCGAACGATTGGGATGGAGAAACGAAGGCAGAAAATAGAAAATTAGACGCCAATTCACCCTTTTTTTAAATAGCACAGAGAAACCCTGTCAGGTACAAAAAGGTCCTCCATCAATCAGTTGTAAAGACCTCGACTAGCCGTTCAACTTGCTTAAAAATATAAAAATTTTAGATTTACCACAAGTTGACCACGAAATTTAGTTTCAGAGCTTCAAGCGAAACGTAAAACCAGCAGCGACGTCATGGAATTGAGAATTGAGGAGCCGATATGCATTTAAATTGAAATCTCCCTGATTAACAAAGTCGTCAGTTATTCCGTCACAAAGCAATCATTCAAAATTCAAAGATTGCAGAAAAATTCATTCTCAAAATTAAAACACAATTCTAGAGGTAAAGACAGAAAAATTTATTCTGATGAGCTGAAATGAGGTTAAATTAAAACAATGTTTGAATTTTGAATTTTGAAATTTGAAACATGAAATGTGGTTTGCAAAAGCGTAAATCTACTTCAGATTTCAATTTTAACATCACTGCGGAAGATATTCAAATTCATTAATTTAATTTAATTCAAGTTTTCATCAAACGTCACAATGTTGATAATCGATGAAGTAACGTAGCATTTTTGAAAATTCTGGTATTATGCATATACCGACTAGCAACATTGTTTTCCTTCTGTCCGGTCGATAACAAAACTTGAAAATCATTCGTCATTTTATTCAAAAACGCTAAATTTAATTTACAAAATGCTAATAATAAAACTGACACTTTGCGTGACTCTGAAACCACAAAACCCACTTTTTTGTGTTCAAAAATAAGGTTTTTAAATGGAAATAAATTAAGCTCGCAAAGAAATTTGCAAAGTGTTACATGTAGATTTTTGTTGCATATCTGTTTTAACTTAGATGAAAGAGTTCAGGCTAATTGTTACTTATAGTCATTTTTTATTTAAAATTTACTTCCAAATGGGTTTATTCAAATCACACAAGTGTACCAACATAAATGTTTATAGAAATTTCACTTGAATGAAAATAAAATTAGAGCCAATCATACAGCATAGTATTCCAACTGAAAGCAGAGATAGAGAAGATGAATACTGATGTCCACGAAGTGAAATGTCCTCAAATAACATGACGTAAACACAGAAAAGTTGTCTTTATTTTGATTCATCTGCCCTTCGCCTGTTCGTCTGTGGAAATTCCTTGATGCAACGTGACAAGAATCAATTTGTGCGTCCACATCCGCCTCGAGGAGCTAAAGATCACTCCGAGTCCAAAAAGCACGCTGCGTGATGCGGTCATCTCCGTTTTCCATCATTCGCTTCTGGCCGCGTTCCTAAAAGCTTCCGTGAATCTCGTTGCGCGCCCCGCACATCACTTCTCCCGAGCGATGATGTGTGATCACCTCCTCTTCGTCATCGTTCCACATCCGCTGCACGTTCTGGCCGCTCTTTGCGCCCCAAATCGTCGCGCGTCTTCGTTTATTTTGACTTAATTTCTCCTCGCCGACTTTAATTTCCCTTTCTTTTTTTCGCGATTCGTCTGCCGATCGCCGCGCTCCCCCGGGGGACGCGCGCACGCGTGTTTGCGTCCCAATTTATATAAATTAGGTCTTTTCCTGTCGGCGCCGCAGACGGATCGTCGCATTCTGCCCTTTCGACTTTGAAAATACGATTTTCGAGGAATGACCCCGGCGGAGGCATCTACAGAGGCCTATAAATACGAGTCCATCAAGCTCCAGGAGAGTCAGAGGCGTAATTATTTGATTTGGAAAGTGCAATTTCGTGAGCTCCTCTAATGAGCTCCACGTGGTGGAAAGGACCTCTTGATTGGCTTATTAGTGAGTGAGTGAATGAGTGACATGAACCACACGTGTGCTCCTCCGCTCACTGAACATGCGATTTGATCAGCAGTCACGCCATCTGAACATCAGGAAATCCAACCTAAGAAGTTAATCAACTACAAACGAACAAAGCGACACGCTCCAGAGTGCAAATCCCAAATTATATGAACTTTTTAGTCTAAATGAAATGTGATTTCAAAATCGGAAACGCCATTTCCTTTCTGTCCTCCACAAACGACGAAGATTGAGATTTCACAATCGGCTGCAGAAGTTCATTCGTTTCAGCGTTTTTTTGCTTAAAAATTGCTTGCTGCTTTAAAGACAACACGCGGTCATCTGAAACATTATAGATACGCATGGTCATTGTCTGAAAAACGGTTTGCCTGAAAATGGTCTCAATGTCTGAAACATTGAAATACAGATTTGGTTGCGATTTTTGTCTTCGTTTCAACATTGAGCTCCGTCCGCTGCGGTCAACGCAGGACTGTGTTCTCAGCCTTCTTGCCAAGAGTAGACTGAAACAAAGAGGAAAGAAGCAAACTCTTCAGATGCGTGTTTTACTGTTGAGTTCCGATCAAACATGGGGAAGTATTCTCTAAGACGACAGCGCTGGCGGCGACGACAAAAACGGAAAAGAAGCCGCTTTTCTCCAGATTGTTAATCAACTCTGAAACATTCTGTGCACTCGTTTTCCTGATTTTAAATCACTTTCCTTTCAATATTAAATTGATCTCTCTCCAAATCCCTCACCTTCAATGCATTCCGTTCCGCGCTAACCGAGCAAGTTACAAGATGACAAACTACAAAGTTGATCTGACACGTAATCGCCCACCGAAGCATCAATAAAATTCGCTTTTTCGTGCCCTCGTTAACGAGCACGTTTAGAGGTCCCCGGAGCAGCGGTGACGTGCGCGAGAAGTCACTTCCTCCCGTTTAAACGTTCTCTGAGGCTTTTCGTTAATGAATGAGCGGCTGCGGGATGCAAACACTCCGCCACGCGCGATGCGTCAAATTTTGTAGAAAGAATTGCGCGGAGATTCACGTTGGCAGCGAACATCCAAACATGCATTTGGAGCTGGATTTTAAAGGCGAAAAATCAAAGAAGACGATTTCTATTAGAACACTGGTTTTTCGTGTTCTGATCTAAAACGATCGGATAGCAATGAACTGACCAGGAACTCTGCAAAGTGTCACTTTCATGAACCTTCGCCAACGAGGAGGAAATCGTTGATATTCGAAACTACAACGATTTGCAGCTTTCGAGGATTTGAGGATTGCAAACTGAGGACTCGGATGCAAAAATGGCCGCTTTCAAACAATTTGGCATTTCTCGGAACTTTTTAAAGTCCACCTTGCAATGCCCGTTAGCTCTGCTATTGTGTATCTGAGCATCCATTGCCGACCCTCATCTTTAGAACGCAGAGCTCTTTCATTGCACGTCTCTTTCTTCAAAACACAGCGCCTCAAAGTCGTCGACGTCACAACCTCTCCTCTTTAAAAAAAGCTTATTTGGGCGCCGTCTCTTCTCCGGTCTCTTCGTTCGCACGTGCGATTTTCCCTAAATAGGCGTCCCTCCGTCCGTAATGAATCGTTCTTCGCCGCTTTGCAAAGTTTTGATAGGAAATGGACGCGCTCATCACTCTAACGTCTTTATCTAATAGCTCCTTGGAGAGGGCGACAGAGAGGTCGTTAAGTGCCTCAAGCAGAGAGAGTTGCACAAGAGCGCATCCCAGATAGAGTGAATTTGATGGACTGTACAGAAGACGCTCGTTTCAGGATGAAGTTATCAAATTCCAGCTTTTAGATCGACTGTGAATGTCGTTGCTGTCAATTCACGCATCCCGCGATCTTCGGTTTCTCGGCGTCGATTTCCCTCACTTATCCTCCGCTTTCGCTCCAATCGCTGACGTCAAACTCCGCCGCGTCATAAGCGAAACTTACTTACTGGGCAATGCCGCCCTGATTCCCACGAAACTCGAATTTTCTCAATATTTATCCAGCGAAACTTCATATGTACATACACCTGGAGGACGGAGAGTGACGGAGAGATCGGATGGTGGGGAGATCAGGACAGAGTTGAGCACTGAACGGACAGATATGACGGACAGAGAGAGAGAGACGAGAGAGAGAGAGGTACGGGTATGATGTGGGGGAAGCAGCAGAGAGAGGAGAGAGGGAGAGGAGTGAAAGAGCGTGGCACAC
>MQUG01004061.1:0-48146 GCA_007213375.1 Steinernema feltiae | reverse complement strand
CATGCAGACGTTGTTGCGGACGCATGCAGAGGTTGGTGCTGTCGGGAGCAGCTGTGACCATTATGACAGGCTCAAAGGCTTCAATAAACTGAAAAACTACAAATTACAAACCGCAACATTTCAATTCCACTTACTCTTTATTGAAGAAGGCGCTCAAAACGTCGATCGACCACCACAGGAATCACGAGCGAGTGGCGGAGTCGGCGCGATCGAGCGCCAAACGACAGCACAAGAACGCGTTAGAGGGCAGCACAGCGAGGGTAACAGATACGCAGAGGCTCCGTCTGCCCCTCCGCTTGGCGCGTTTTCTTTCTCTTTGGCGATGGAACGGTAGACGAGTTGGTACTGAGGAGCGTCGCTGCGTATTCCACGTTGCGTGTGCTACCCTAGTAAACAGTTTTATTGAGCCATTTCAGCGGAACATACTTCCTCACGAGCAGGCTAAGAACTTTGCTAAGAAGAGTCTAAGAAGAGAAGAGAGTTGACTGTGCTTGCCTTTGATGATTGCCACGCGGAATTTACAGATCTTTACTTTACTCTTTACTACTTTCCGAGATGGTTTTTTACTTTCATTTAAGCACAAATAAAACTCACAGTACCCATTGGACTTTCAGAAGAATTCCGCTTCAGAAACAAGTCGATATTCACGCGATGTGGCACACGGAATTACTCTGTTGAGGGCCGTGCATCCGAGCGTCTTGTCGTTCGTTGGCCGCGGCCTCGTGGCCGACTCGGCATCGCAGATGCTCGATGGTAATCGCACACTTGTCAGTGCATGGAAGCTCTGAGCACGAGCACGACTGGAACCTACTCAAGCAGGACTACCTCCGGAAATCGGAATTTCAAGCAATCCTCCAGTCAGCATGGGAGCACGTCCATCAGACCACAACAGCAGCACGGAAGCCGACAAAGATCGCTTCGACAAGACCTCGTCCTAAATACAGGAAAAGGGCCTGCATCAAAGCAAAGGTAGGCTGATCAACTGCCTTTTCTTGATCTCAAATGGGACGACATCGCAGTTTGTCTCGACTGGCCATTCATGCGTTTATTTACAAGTTAATTAATAACAAATCAACATGGAAAAGTAGTCGCAAAACGCTGCCGCGGTTGATTGAACCGAAAATAATAACAATAATAATAATAACGTCGTCGATTCTGTTGACGGAACGTTTCTTCGACCTGGAGAGGTCGAACGGCTCCTCGCCGCCATCCACAAGGCTTTCAGAAGCCGTTGCGGAGAGCTTTCGCCGGTTCGCCTTAGGTTGCTCCTCCTCGTGCTGCTGCTCTTCCATGACGCTGCAAAATAAGTCGATACAGGTATATTCACTCGACATGCACAAGGAATTACTCTGTTGGTGGCCGTCTTGTCGCTCGCCGGCCGTGGGCGACTCGGCATCGCGCGTCGTTCCACCCTCCATCGGTTAGTGCGACTCGGTTAGTGTGAAACCAGCAGTTGCCGCCAGCTTTTCCACGCTCGACTGACAACCAGGTTCTTCTGGTTTTAAAAACTGCATCCCGTTGTAGACGCATGTGGGGTCGGCGTTGTCCTTTCAGGCGCGTTTTCTTTCTCTTTGGCGATGGAACGGTAGACGAGTTGGTAGTGAGGAGTTGATACTCCACGTACTGAGGAGCGTCGTTGCGCATTCCACGTTGCGTGTGCTTCCCTAGTAAACAGTTTGTTGTTGCTGAAATGGATCACTTGAACTCTGAAACACCACGTTCACTCACCAAGTGTTGAAGAACGTTCTCGTTAAGACCGGCTAAATCGATGAATCGCAATTGATGTGACTTTGCGTTTTCCGTGGATTTTGGAGAATTAATGCAACTCTTTAATACAATGCGATTGAAAGGACCTCTTCTCACGCTGCGTTGCAGAGACACATTGCTTTCCAGTCAATGTGCTAATGCTCTCCTACAATACGAAATTGGTCCTGTTGTGGGAGGTCGCGCAGTTCAGGGAGGATAAACTGGATTTAGAGTCTCTTGCGCGAGACTCTCGCAGCAATCGCGTCGGGAACCCCATCACGGCACATTCCAATCAACGCGTTTTTTTGGTTTTTTGAGGCCAAGAATTTTTCGCCGCTACGCGGTGATCGAACTTTTGCTTTCTCAATGCACTCGTTGGCTGCGGTTCTCGCTTCTCGCTTGCCACGAAGCCGAATCGTTGATTGTGCTACGCTGTCAGTTGACGTTGTTTTCTCAAGCGTGCTTTATAGTTCGCTCTTCTCGATTTCAGAGATCGGTGGATTGATTGTTCACCTACCGTTAGAACGACGCCCACAATCCCCTGGCGTTGCGACTTCGAGTAAGTCGTCCTTTTTCTCACATTTTCTGTTTTTCTCATAATTCTGTAAAAAAAATTGATTTTAAAGTCGCAATCACGCAAACCAACATTGATTTGAAGGAGGTCCGCGTGCCGGAGACCGAAACGTGGAAACGCAATCCAAGTTCGCAAACGCCAACGCAAACACCAAATCTCAACACTAAAGACTCAATCAGTCACAACATCCTAATGATCGACTTTCAACCACTCAAACTTCAAACCAACCAAACAAACCAATCCTAGACAGAAAAGTTAAAGTGATTGTATTGGAAAACCGTATTTTCGGAAATTTCAGTCCAACCACTGCGTCAATCGAATCCTGGATCAGTCTCGGAGTTCGTCGATGCTGCGCGAGGAATAGTACACTAATTAGACTCGGGAGGACACAAGACGTCACAATAACTCTTTATTTCAATCACACTCACAACAGCGGATCAGAAGGTGCGAGGGCCGGCCAAGAGTGGCCGCGCTCCTCTCTTTTATTTTAAAATTTTTTTTCGAATTATCTTCGAAACTGTGATTCCTTTGTCGCTTCGCTCGGTGTCCTCGGGAGCATCGAATCGCGGCGTAGTGGTCCTCTTCACGTGCCGGCGCTAGTCAGTTTAAAATCACGTTGAGTCGGCCAGGCGCGGCTTGCCTTGGGGCGTGGCTAGCTTTGGGTGAGTCAGTCTGAAATGACAGCAGCACCCTTACAGGCTCTATCTCCGTCTCGTTTATAGATGAAGATTATCGAATCTCTGCTGAAGCGTAAAATAAACCACAGGATGCTTTGAGCAATGCATATTTGCGTTCACACGGCCTGTAGAGTTTCTTTTATCGCCTGGTAGCCAGAATATGCCAACGGAAACATGACAGCGGAGAGCATTGCATTTGTAACTCTGAATCTCGGTCTTCATGTGCGTTGGGGCAATGCGATGCCTCTGAAGGGGCAATCACACATTCCGCATGATAAATTCTACGCATTGACACGTTCTGAAGCACTCCCTGATTCTATTTATCCGACCGCTCTATTTCATTCAACAAACAATTTATTCGGTCGATCTCAAGTGCCTCCTTCAACTCAGAGTAAATTTATCCTTGGTTACGTGCCTGAATTTCTGTCTTCAGCCTTATTTGCGCCAGAGCAACAACTGATTCCATTCAAATCGATATCGAAAGCGAAATTTTACGACCAGAGGAGACGAGCAGAGACGCGCGTGCGACCTGACTCTCTTCCTCCTCCAGCACATCGCGCTAGAGCGGCGGCCACTGTGCTGCCCTTTCCCTCCACAGGGCGCGCCTGTCGACGACTTGCGCGGTTGTCTTCAACTGAGGTTTGATATCAGCGCTGATCGTTAGTTGTTAACAGATTCGAATTGTAGGCTTATGTAAGCGGATTGGCCCGCAGTGGAACCTATGCGGCCCAGTTCAACATGTTCATTTGCTGAATTATACAGCAAAATCAACGACAGACTCTGTCAGTTTGAGCTCAGTAGAGCTCCATATTGCGCGCTTGACATGACAACAATTTGCGTAATGGATTTAAAGTGAGTTGACCAAATGTTGTTCAGTTTCCTGTAAAGTTGACTTTTACTAGACCAAAGAAACTGATCAATGTAACGATCACGTTTACTCCGGCCATGAACATTATTCTCTTGATCAGAGAGAACGACGAAATAGCGGCGGCCACTGTGCGCCCTTTCCCTCCTCTGCACGTGGAAGTGAAGCCTGTGGACCAGGCACTAGAGCCAAGGGAGCAATACAGCGCTAGTAAGTATTCTATCCAACTTTCGTATTTACCACTCGGATCTCCTGGCGGGCCTTTTGCTACTGTCATCCGCTGGCACTCTTGCTTTTGAATTCGTTGTTTCTGATAGACGGTGCTACTTCCTAACAAAATCCCTAAAAAGTCGCTAGAAATGAATCCTCGTTTTCATTTGAAATGTCCAAGTAAGGCAGGGACCGCTTAGGATAGTTGCTTGATAATCAAAATGGTCAGATCGCAGCGCTGCGCTTTTGGAATGCATTTTTGAGGAATCACAAATATTCTCCTTCAAACTCAGAATCTCACAGCGCTCGCGATCTCTGATCGTCTGACTCTCTTTGCGCCGCTGCTCGCGCGCATTTAATTTCACTAGCTTTGAATAAAAGCGATGAGCGAAGAGGGTTGCCGTGGGCATGGATCTAAGATGCCAGTGTTTCTACGACTCTATTTGCGTCGAGTATGGAGCTGTCTTGTGCGCGTCTTGCAAGTGAGGCAGGGACCGCTCTTCGCGAAATCGGGCATCGTGTGCTCTTCCGCTCACAACACTTTTTTCGTTTAGTATCGGGCATCGGAATCTCTATAACTCTTGTCATTCTATGAAATTGAGCTCATTTAGTGTTCTGGTTGACTGGGCTTTGTGCTTCATAACACGCACGACGCTCGTATGAACCTTGGAAACAACATAGATCTTTTCTCTGTTTTGCATCCACTACTAGAACCTCCCGATTACGCGCAATCCGTTGGCACTTTTTATTTTAATTTCACTGTTTTTGACAGACTCGCTCACACCTGCTCACACGTTCTATGAAATTTAGCTCACGTTTGAGTGAGCCTACCATCTCCGTGCAAATGTCCCAGGCAGACTCGTTTTCTGGTTTGATAGTTCAATTTAGCAAAGTCATCAACGAAACGCTGCGACCAGACACGCTCCTCAAATCGAGCTCCATTGCGTCGATGGAAAAAGAGGCAACAAAAGCGGAAGCGGCTAGCAGAGCACCCGACCACAACGTAGCATTTGAGGTAAGGTGATTGATTTAACAAAAATGCTAAAAATTAGGTTTGAGGGCGGACAACAAATGGGACCTAGTCAAGGCGACGACCCTTGTCCCGCTCCAATTACCGCAAGGACGTCAAAACGGAGAGAATGCTGCACGTCGCCAGGCATGAACAGCCCCGTTTTGAGTGTCCGATCAAAGGGGGACCGGTGGGAATGTACGACGGCGGTCGTTTGCAGGTAACTTTCTCGTTCTGAAATCTTATTTTGCAGTACATGGCCGTTTAGGACTAACGATCAGTCAGTCCCGAGTTTCAACGTGCTCAGTCGAATAGCGCACACCTTCCGCCGTTTCCCTTTCGGCCAATGCAATAGGCACTAAGCAGAGTAAGTAGTTATGTTGGTGTTTCTTTGTTTATCCAAGTTGAGATTTCAGTGGACAAACATCCAGAAGGAGGCCTGCTCGTCAGGAAGTACTTGGCGCAATGAAAACACCGGCTATAAAGAATCTTCTCTTCATCAGAGAGAACAGATAAGATTCCCTATTTTTGTGGAACACTTGAGTAAGATTGTCCCTTTCTCGTTTCTTCAATCACTTTGCATCTGTTACAGATAGCGCTTACATGGTACAGCGATCGTGGAGATCCCTCCGCTATCGATATTATGAACCCAGAAGAGCTTTTGTTTGCCGACCACAATTCAAATATCTGGAAGTATATTCCGCTGACATGGCTCAATGAAACCTATGAGCAAGCAGGTAAGATTGATTGGATCCTTCACATCTAATCAACTGAAAAACAGAGCTTCCCCGCACCAAACCCTTTCTTCGAAGCTGCGCAACAATCGATGCAGAACAGCGGCCATTTCCACCAGATTAGCGCTTCGCCTGAAAGACCTACACTCCAGAATTCGCTCGATGACCCGTATGTTGTGCCGCCTCGAGCTCCGGCGGCTCCCGCGGTTCCGTTTCAGCTGTGTGAGATGAGTTTTGTAGTTGTTGTAGATTTTGAGAGTCTTTCCTGTGTGGTGCTCAAGATGTGATTGAAGAATAAATTATTGAAGTGATTTAATCGTTCGTAAAAAATTTTCTTGTAGAGTTGATCGCGGATATGCGACGGCGCAGACGACCCCTCAAAGCCATCGTCAAGGAGATCGTCCCGAAGACCGTCATGAAGATCGATCGCCATCAACATTGACGCGGACCTCAAGCTCCTCATCGCTGACCTCAGCAGAGTCGCCGCAAAGAGACTCCATCGCGACTCACAACCCGTCGCTGTTGGCACGGAGAAGAACGCCATCGTCACTTGACCAAGACTATTATTGTGTTCTATTATTAAGTAAAGATCTGTAAATCCCGCGTGGCAATCATCGAAGGCGAGCACATTCTACTACATACAAGACTCTTCTTAGGTCTTCATCTACGAGTGGAAGATCAGACTTTTGATTTGAAGAATTGAACGAGAGATTTGAAGAAGGACCCAATGATTTTGCAGTGTGGAAAACGATCCGAGTTCTTGAAGGTAAGAAGTTGGTTTGCAGCAAATGTCTTTACACAGAATGCAACCTAGAACAGCGGAGTTCACGACTCGAGCGCTTTCTTCCACCAGACGATTGGCCTTGTGGAAAAATGCCACAGATTTCCCTCGAAATGGGGATCCAAAATACCTTATCAACATCTGGCTGACCGTAAGTTGTTTCACTGTTGTTAATTGGTGAAAGGCGCTTGATGCACAAGTCAAATGAGGTCTGCGATCCAATTACCGCTGGCCCTCGTGCTTATCGAGACGACTAACGAGCGGAATTAGGTGGATAATAACCCTATCTTTATCGCAGTCCAATCGCGCTCAGACTACTGATATTCCGACATAAGTAGTTTTGTTTTTTTTTCAATTATAGTAAACAAACTCATACGAAAACTAAATCTGTTACGACCCTGCAAAAAACGATCTGGCACTCAATTCAACGTCAAATCACTGAAGCGGGAGAAGATAACAATGTTGATGAAAGTGTTTGTTTTCAGCCCGGTTTTCCAGCTCTACCGTCGATCAACAGAAGTGGAGCGCAGTCAGCCTAGATCGTCTGTGGTTCAAGGTAAGCGCCTATTTGATGTATTTTCGTGCATACAAGACTTTTGTGTTGCAGAAGTAAACGACGAACCGACGGCCACATGAAGCTCTCGAAGCAAGCGATCATCCATTCCGACATCCAAACGGAGAGCAACACTCGAGCTGCACCGAAGGAGACGAAAATGACAAAACTCCCGTTCTGCCCTTCCCAATACATTTGGATTTGACACAGGCTATTTGGCTCAATAATCTGAGATTGTAGATTTATCAAACAACCAAATGTCAAGAGACCAAATGTATCTGATCCTACGTGAAATAAGAAGCTTGACATGTGCAATCGTCGAGCAGCTCGAGGTCATCCGAAGAATCTCCTGGGTCTGATCCTCTCTGATCACAATACTTCAAAATTTCTGCCATTTGGCGCAACTCAATTTCGACGACAAAGTGAAGGTGATGACGCACATTGCCTCAACTTGCATCTGATGGCTGCCGTATGCCATTTTACTAAAGTCGCTCAAGACGGTACTTATACAGGGTGGCGCATAAATACTGTGACGCATCAAAGAATTCAACTTATTATTGCTTTTGTGCATTTTTTAAGGAGTGGGAAGTGTTTTAGTCTTCCTTTAGGAAGTGTTCCTTGCTTCTTTTATGCCAAATATTGCTATCCCTTTTTTTCCCAAAAAAATATTCGTGGACAGTGGACCTCTCGGGAGGAGGCTGGTCGACCATCGCAGCTGAACGGACCACCCACATCGATTTTTGGAATTTGGGAAATTTTTGGACGAGCAATAACTCATTTTGCTTGGCTCAGCGGCTCTCCGATGACCAGCAAAGAAGAAGGCAGATCGGATCAAAAGACAAAAAGTTACAGCGACTTTGGTTTTTTGACTCCCTGTTGGCGGACTCCCATAAATTCAAGTCCGTCCTCCACAACCAAAGATATTTTGCCCTCAAACTCAATCAATTTGAACTTCCCGACTATGCAATTTGGGGAATTTGGAGCTGAAGACCTGCGCTATCAGGCACAAATCGCTGACTCGCTGAAAAGCGCTCTGGAAACAGTACAGAGCAAAAGTTTCCCAGATCTGATTGCGGCCATCCTTGAAAATGATATGGATTATTTTACGCGTCACAGTATTTATGCGCCAGATTTTAGATTTTTTTTTTTAGATTTTAGATAGAGACTTTTAGAAAATTGTTTTTCTAACCGTTCATTGAAAAACAAAAAAATTATTACCAGGAGTGGGGTTCGAACCCACGACGGAGAACTCCGATTGGAACTTAAGTCCAACGCCTTAACCACTCGGCCATCCCGGTAATGTCTACTAGACGAGTTGATCGACATATATTGGCTATTCAATTACTTCACGAAGTGGATTTCGACATTCGAACCCTCAAACGATCCGAATCTTTGTATGGAATTGAGTACGCAGAGCATTCCAGCCCCAGACGGTTGCAAACTGTCGCTACAGCCAGCCGCAAGTAATCACTCGTCGCTGTGTTTACCGCTATCGAAACCCAATATCTGCCGCTCATCTCGAATCTCTCGCCAGACGAATGAGGCAAAGAAAAAACCGTCTGCTCAACTAGACACACGCCACGGACTATCTGGACGAGCTAACGGGTTACGCTGTAGACGTGGCGTTGCGGCTGCGGCGTTGTCGTGAAAGTCGTGATATTGTGGTTTGACGTTTAGAAAACAAACTTCAGAGAATCTTCAAATAACAAACTTCGTTGAACTTGCGATAGTCTCAGCGCATAGGCCCGAGCAGGCTACCGTACCTCTTTACGCGTGAACAATGTTCGTCACCAATCTTTGTCACATTTGAATTTTGAAGGCCCGTCAATCATATGCTTGCAACTCCAGCAGAACGTGGCTCGTAAAATTGTCGACTCGTTGCGGCGCAAGCGGATTAGTGAAAGTCGTGAAAACTGAAGGAATCGACGATTGCGCAGTAAAGGCGCTCTTCAGCTCTACCAACTGGATCAACGCAATGCTGAGGAGTCCATCAATCAAAATCTTCTCAGTACTGTCCTAAATATTTTAAATTGCGACTCGAAATTCGAAAATATTTTCGGGTCGGGTCAACGGGTCAATGGAAAAGCCGCCGGTCATACACAAATGAAACCCGACGACTGGGGATTCGCAGCTCATCGAAATACGGAGCAGCGTTTTCCGACTACTTTTCCTTGTTGATTTGTTATTTATTAACTTGTAAGTAAACGCATGAATGGCCGGCCAGTCCAGACAAACTGCGCTGTCGTCCCATTTGAGATCAAGAAAAGGCAGTTGATCAGCCTACCTCTGCTTTGATGCCGGCCCTTTTCCTGTATTTAGGACGAGGTTTCGTCGTAGCGATCCTTGTCGGCTTCCGTGCTGCTTGTGGTCTGATGGACGTGCTCCCATGCTGACTGGAGGACTGCTTGAAATTCCGATTTCTGGAGGTTGTCCTGCTTGAGTGAGTTTTATTTGCGCTTAAATAAAAGCAAAAACTCTCTAGCAGCTGGATGAAATCAATGCTGAGGAATCGACCGATGGAGCAGTTTTTGGTGCTTTCAAAGGACAGGACGTCGGTCACCCGCATATGAAACCCGACGACCTAGAAGCCCGCGAAAGGTCGGAAAATTGAGGTGCGTGGCGCGTTCCGAGAGCGCTCGGATATGTAACGGTGGCCGCGAGAGGTTGAGTCATCGACAGCCTCGATTCTCGCCGAAATCTCTGGCGATTTCATATGCAGAAAGGTCGTTTGGATCTGGGTTGACAAGCGGAGTTGACAAAATGGCGGAGGCGAAAATGCAGAAGCTAGAAGCTACCTGCAGAATGCAAAATCCTCAGCATCAAAGACCAAAAATATGCTGCGTTTCACGCGGAATAACGGAAGACGAGAAACAAAGAGGTAAATTACTCGAGAAGACGAACAGAAAACATTGAACACGCGAATTTTGGAATTGTGATTCCACGACATAAACTGTTACGCATTAGAGACGGTCATGGTCCAACAAACAAGCCCCGCCAAGCTACAAGTAGGCGCTGTCCGACGCCTCGTAACAAGGGGTACCGGAGTGAGGAAATGCGCATTTGATAATTGCGCTAATTGCGCCTCACAATCTTCCATGAAAACGCAGAGCTGCGCAGCGTTTCGCTTGACTTCTGAGCGCCAAGCAGACCGAAGCGTCTGACTGGAAGAAGAACCGCGCGAATGGGAGGAGCAACTCAGGATTGGCAAACAGCCAAGCGCACGAGCGACTGAGAAGGAGACAAAGTCGACGGCTGCCGGCCACTCGCGCGCTGTTGTGGCGGCGTGCGGCACGTTAACAGTCGATGCTGCGAGCTGCGTCTACAAAATAAGGTTTGGTTATCGATTTTTCCTGTCAATATGGACTGTACTGAATTGCAGACCTTTGTTGGAATCCCATCAGAGTGCTGCGCCGGAGAGAACTCTGGCAGAACGTGGATAGTAGAATTGTCTACTCGTTCCGGCGCAAACGGATGCGAATGATAGAATGTGAGTTTCATGTTCAGTTTACTGAAGATCTGTAGGAATCGATCAACTCCGCTTGGCTCCTTCTTTGATTTTTTGTCTTCAAAAACTAGAAAATTCATTTAAAAGTCTTCGGCCTTCATTTTGCAATCGCGCACAATTTTTAGTTTTTGTTCTCCTTATTGGCTTATTGGATATCATTCATTCAGAGTTTCATGCACTTACAAGTATGCGATGACCACCGGGCACGTGTGGCACTTATACCGAGCTGAGGCGGTTGAGCAACGAGATGAGAATGCGGCCAAACGTCTGTGAAATCAACATGTGGACCAGAGACCAGCCAGAAGAGCTGCAGGCTGGTAGTCGCGCGGAGTGGAACGCCGTTGTCTCGGAAATGCAGGAAAATTACAACGAAGGTAAGTTGGCTTCTAATAAACTGATTATTGCACCACCCCACAGCACCCTACCTTATTCTTTTTGTCTTCAAAAAACTGAAACAAAATTCATTGAAACGTCTTCGGCCTCTACTTGGCGATAGCCGCAGCGCTTAGTTTAACTTGGGCACGACAAGGCTACCGTATCACCCATCTTTGTCACATTTCGCGTCTCAACACCGTTTGTGTCAACTGTTTCGCATTAATCGCTTTCGTTAATAGTCGGGAATTCCATTAATTCGCCAAGTTTCAGTCAATCCTGGTTAGAACTTGCCGATCGCCATCGAGGGGAACCAACAAGTTACTTTCTTCAATTCAAGTGAGTGGAACCAGGTTTTCCAGTGTAAAAATGCTCATTTTAGAAAAAATTAACGACGAATCATCGCAGCGCGTCGTGAGGGCAATAGGCATCTCGCTCGAATGGATGCACTTGAATGTGAGCTTGGAACAGGACAACTCGCCGCAGCTTCTTGTTGTCCCTGCTGCTGCTGCTTACTCTGCTGTCTTCCCCGCTGAGTGACACGTTTTCGCTTTAATCAAAAGGCAGCACAAAGCCTGAATAGAGGTAATCCTTTTCTCATTCTGTGATTTGAGAGTCCTCTCAGGATGTATTTTGTGCTTGCGCGACTCAACTTCCACGCGTCACGTTTTCAGATGGTTCGCGCCGAAACAGAAACATTCCTGAACGAGTACGGAGAAGAAGGCGTTCTGGTGCTGATTGAGGAGCTCAAAAAGTACCCCGATCTGCGGAACGCTCGCGCTAAACATGCAAAACATCTGGGAGGAAGGATCGGTAACGATTTGGAGACTGAAAAGGCTGGCGAAGAGAGGCTACACAGACGGTAAGCAGCTTGGACAATGAGGCTAAAATTATGTCGATGTTTAGTGAGTGATATAGCAGTTTGGAAGACCATTCGCTACTTGAATCCGACAGGAAACAAACTGCCGCCGGCAATTGCGAAGCTGACCAGCGAAGTAAGTCATTTCCCGTCTAGACAACACAGCCAGAATTTTGAGAACAGCATTTTGATTTGATTGAGTTGAGTTGATGACCTTTTAAACCATTTTACAATCAGGTAAAGCGCCATTGAGGCGTAGGAGCGGCCCAAGTCGGCTTCACTGGCGGCTTAGTTTCCGACACAGCTTTTAGTTTTTCTTTAGCTTTTGCAAAGTAGAGCAGAGGAAGATCTGACGAAAAGCAGGGCGTGGAAAACCTGGCGGCAGCTGCGCCCAACTCCCGACCAAGTGATTTGAAAGGTAAGAAGTTGGTGTGTAGCAAATGTCTTTACACGGAATGCAACCTAGAACAGCGGAGTTCACGACTCGAGCGCTTTCTTCCACCAAACGATTGGCCTTGTGGAAGAGTCCCTCAGATTTCCCTCGAAACGGGATGATCCACACTACCAGATCAACATCTGGCTGACCGTAAGTTGTTTCACTGTTGTTTAATTGGTGAAAGGCGCTTGATGCACAAGTCAAATGAGGTTTGCGATCCAATGACCGCTGACGTTGTGCTTTCATAGAACCATAGTCGTCACAAATCTCAAGGGGGCTCAGATTGTTCAAAGAGGGGCTCAGATTCTTCCGGAGAACTATGCTAAGCGATGCGAAAACATGAACCTTTGATTTTACCTGGGCAGTAACATTTTGAGTTTTCATTTCATTTTGTCTATTATTCTCGCCGATGTTCTGACAGTTTCAGTTTAGTGACACAAGAACTGCTAAACAGTAAACACCGTTTTTCGAGATAAAGTAATAAGCAGTTTTTGGAAATTTCGTCTTTGGATATTGTGTCCCGACTGATAACAAGCGGAATTCGATAGAACCCAATGCTTCATGCAATCCAATCGCATCAGATTACTGGTACTCCAACATAAATAGATTCCCTTAATTTTTAAAACTAAACCGCGGGATTTGTTCTCTTCGATTAGAGGAAACAAAAAGATAAGAAAACTCAAAGCATCAAATCGTTCAAAATCGAATCACTGAAGCAGCAGAAGCTAACAATGTTCTGTTCAGTTCATTTTGATATTTTCAGCCCAGCTTTCCAGCCCTACCGTCGATCAACAGAAGTGGAGCGCATCAGCTTAGATCGTCTGTGGTTCAAGGTAAGCGCCGATTTGATGTATTTTCGTGCATACGAGAGTTTTGTGTTGCAGAAGTGAAAGACGAACCGACGGCCATATGAAGCTGTGGAAGCAAAGCGGCTGCGTGCAGAAGCGGTCATTCATTCCGTTCTGCGGGACTTCCAAATGGAGAGCAACACTCAGGCCGCATCGATGGAGACGAAAACGACAAAACTCCTGTTCTGCCCAGTTGTGGAAACAACTCGGCGCTCTTCTCGCCTTTTGTTCTTCTCTCTTCATTGATGTCGAGCAACCAAATGGCTCTAACCAAATAAAAATAAGCTCATGAACGTTTCCCAGTGCGTCGCAAGGTTAACAAGGAACCAGTGGGGGTCAGGAAAATGTGGTTTCTTCAAAGAAATTTCAATTCCTTTTTTAAGGATTTGACAAAGGCTATTTGGCTCAATTCTGACGACAAAATGAAGGTGATGGCGCACATTGCCACAACTTGCGTCTTACGGTTTTACTAAGGTTCATCATCGTAGATTAGACGCTTTTTGTATGGGATGGAGTACGCAGAGCATTCCAGCCCCAGACGGTTGCAAACTGTCGCTACAGCCAGCCGCAAGTATTCACACGTCGTGTTGCGGCTCCATATGGTGACTGGAAGAAGAACCGCGCGAATGGGAGGAGCAACTCAGGATTGGCAAACAGCCAAGCGCACGAGCGACTGAGAAGGAGACAAAGTCGACGGCTGCCGGCCACTCGCGCGCTGTTGTGGCGGCGTGCGGCACGTTAACAGTCGATGCTGCGAGCTGCGTCTACAAAATAAGGTTTGGTTATCGATTTCTTCCAATATGGACTGTGCTGAATTGCAGACCTTTGTTGGAAGCCAATCAGAGTGCTGCGCCTGAGAGAACTCCGACAGATCGTGGCTAGTAGAATTGTCTACTTGTTCCGGCGCAAACGGATGCGAACGATAGAATGTGAGTTCTCAAAGCATGTTCAGTTGTAGTGAAGATCTATAAAAATCGATCAACTCCGCTACGTACCGCTACGCTACTTTTTTTTTGTCTTCAAAAAACGTAAACAAAATTCATTTAAAAGTCTTCGGCCTTATTTTGCGCAGCGCTTAGTTTAACTTGGGTTCGAGCAAGGCCACCGTATCTCTTTACGTGTGAACAGAATGATCGTCACCTATCTTTGTCACATTTCGCGTCTCAACACCGTTTGTGTGAACTGTTTCGCATTAATCGCTTTCGTTAATAGGCGAGAATTCCATTAATTCGCCAAGTTTCAGTCAATCCTGGTTAGAACTTGCCGATCGCCATCGAGGGGAACCCACAAGTTACTTTCTTCAATTCAAGTGAGTGGAACCAGGTTTTCCAGTGTAAAAACGATCATTTTAGAAAAAAATCTCCACAAGGAGCTATTTGTTTTCTCGCAAATTGCTTTGATCAACCGTTGTATTCCAGAATGAATGCAGGCGCCCCTGATAAGCCTAGAAACCTAAGCTTTGCGCTGCTTTACAAGTCGCACAACAAAAGCCTCCTGTAAGCAGGTAAACGCGAGTTCTGTTTTTTGGTGTGTTTCATTTTCTGTTTCCAGGACGCTTCGCACCAATTGTGAGCCGAACCAACGGCTCATGCTTGAACGGCTTGATCCTTCGCATCAAGCATCGTTTTACTCGTGCGCGATGACCGATGATCAACATCATCATCTGCGCGGAATTCGGCGAAAAGACGCTTAAAGAAGCTCGATCCACTGCCGAAATCCGGACCGGCGCAGCGTGGGAACATATCCGGCATTTGAATTTGAATTCGTACACAGATCCAGCGGACGTTCCCAGCCATCTGCAAGAAAGCTGGGCCAAGATCATGACTGCGATGAGAAAAGAATACGATGAGAGTAAGTGACGCTGAATAAATGATTTAATTTTGAATTTTTGCCATTTTTCAGTCCAAGAACTCACAGTTCTCACAGCTTGGCGCTCGCTGCGAAGATTATACTTCTCTAAGGCGTGTCCGAAGAAATTCGCCGGCAAAATCGAGTATTTGAACGCAATAGCGCCGATTGCAACCCGGAGAGGACGACAGAACGCGAACAAACGGCGCACGATTGACGTTTCCGGTCATCCAGTCAAGAACCTTCGTCGTAGCGATCGGCCGCTGTCACATTGACGATGCCCGCTATTCGCTTCTTTTGTTAACGTTATTTGCAGCAATCGCGCTCAAAAATGAGGTCATAAAAGTGAAGTTCTTTCTGGTAGATTCATTTTGCGTCTTTTTTCCCAGTTTAATATGAGCGAACTTGGCGCAGAATTGCACTTGTAGCCGTGTGGAATCAGTCAACAAAACGTTTTTAATTTTCACTTATTACTTGATTTATTGGATTAATTATTTTCAGTTGTGTTTGTTCGCTTTAAACGCACAATTTTGAAGAGAAATCTAAAAGTAAATCGAAAATCGAAAAATTTTGTTTTTTCATCAGATATTCCCTGTCCCTTCACCTGACTCGCTCTCGTTTTCCGCATCCAACCAACACCTTGTCGATCGGACCGTCGGATTGTCGGATTAAACGCACCGCGTTCTTTCAACCGATGTTAATGGATCTCTTTCCTCTTCCGTGAACGTGAACTCCAGTGTGCCGCAAGGCTCCTGTCTTGGCTTTGGCCGCTCTAACTCTTCTCAACGTCCAATCTCTGGTAGAAAGACGCAAAATCGTTAGTTTGACTTTAACGTATAAAATATTTCATGGAAAAATCAATATTCTCCCTGGTGAGATCTTCCCTGATCAAGAAAAGGCAGTTGATCAGCCTACCTCTGCTTTGATGCCGGCCCTTTTCCTATATTTAGGACGAGGTCTTGTCGAAGCGATCCTTGTCACTGTCACGGTTATAAGTCTCAAGGCTTCAGTCAGAGCTGCAGCTCATTAATAGGCGCGGACCCAGAAGAGTCGGACTGTCGAGTTTATATACTACATTGTTCACGGTTATAAGTCATTCCCGGGTGTTGAAATCGAGCGTTGTGGTTGGCGATCCGAGGCGGTTCGCGTTGGAGCTGATCGGTGGTCGTCCGCTCGCACATCAAGGGATTCAACGCGGCCTTCAGTGCGATCTGTAAACACCAAACCTGCAATTCCCTAAACCAGTTATTGGAGTTCCACGGCCGTCACGGCGCCGAATCATCATGGTTGTGGAATCTCCAGACCTTTTAAGCCGCAGGATGCTTTGAGCAACACAATTTTGCATTCACACGGCCTGTAGAGTTTCTTCCATCGCCTGCTAGCCAGAATATGCCAACGGGAACATGGCAGTGGCGAGCATTACATTTGTAACTGTGAATCTCGGTCGTCATGTGCGTTGGGGCAATGCGATGCCTCTAAGGGGGCAATCACACATTCCGCATGATAAATTCTAAGCATTGACACGTTCTGAAGCACTCCTGATTCTATTTATCCGACCGCTCCATTTCACTCAACAAACAATTCATTCGGTCGATCCTCGTCAAGTGCCTCCTTCAACTCAGAGTAAATTTATCCTTGGTTACGTGCCTGAATTTCTGTCTTCAGCCTTCATTTGCGCCAGAGCAACAACTGATTCCATTCAAATCGATATCGAACGCGAAATTTTACGACCAGAGGAGACGAGCAGAGACGCGCGTGCGACCTGACTCTCTTCCTCCTCCAGCACATCGCGCTAGAGCGGCGGCCACTGTGCTGCCCTTTCCCTCCACGGAACGGCGCTCCTGTCGACGACTTGCGCGGTTGTCTTCAACTGAGGTTTGATATCAGCGCTGATCGTTAGTTGTTAACAGATTCGAATTGTAGGCTTATGTAAGCGGATTGGCCCGCAGTGGAACCTATGCGGCCCTCAACACATGTTCATTCGCTGCTTTACAGCAGAGATTAGCTCACTCAAACAGTAAGTAGCCATCAAACAATTAGCCCTCTCGAACACTGATTTTTAGAACGATGACAGCGCAGCGATTTCTGCCATCAAAGCAGAAATCGGTCAGCTACAAGTGGAACCCCTCGCCCGCCGCCCCAGCAACTCGACGAGCTTCCGAAATACTGGCATGACGTCGAAGGTCAGTTTTCGCAGCAAATTGGTAAAGATGAATGTTTCAGCACCATCTACCTCCGCCATTCCTCAGCGTTTTGAAAATAGCTTGACTAGTGAAACGACAGCTGTGAGGTGAGTCAACTTAAAAAAGCCTATGAAGGTGAGATTCTTAGATTGTCAATAGTTTTGCATTTGATTCAGGCCGTTGCAGGCGCTGAGCAGCCTCTCCATATCGCCTTCCCATTAGGCTTTCTCAGACAGTTCAACCTCGAGCCGATATTCAAAAAGGCGGGATTTGTGGAGCGAGCTGCGACTCAGTCAGTCGATCTTCTGCCCGGCTATTGAGGTCAGTGTTGACAGACCAAATCTACTCAATAGGACAACCGGGAGAGATTCTTGTATGGAATTTTTCGTTTTGTTAATGTACATCTCCGTTTTAAGCATTGAGCTTCGACATTTTCACCCTATTTAATGCGGTAGACTACCGCACCATATGTTAAGCAGTTATTGAACTCTAGTTACTGCGATTCGCAATTATTTTCACTTGCAAAGAGATGCGCCTCGACTCAGTCAATGGCGCATGCAGCGAGCGATGACTTCAACTCACGAAAATACCATTCCCATTTATCCTCTATAACAACTGTATTAATCTGGAATTTCAGATCATCTCCTAGCGCTGATCAATTTGACGCTGACGAAGTAATTCGGACAGAGCGCATTGGATGACCTGTCGAGGAGATCAAAAGCTTTCCGAATCTTTACAAGCGCACGTGTACAGCGTGGACGAAACTGACATCCCGCAAGGCATTAACTTTTTTTATATTTTTGGAACATTAAATTGCGTTTTAGGTGCGCAAAGCATCACTTCTGCTCACAAGACCTTAACGGACCGACAAGCAGCTCTGGTAAAGAAGCGAGAGGAGGTGCTGTGAGGCCTGCTATGAAGGTCTGAAATGATCTTCTAGTGAAGCTGTGAGGTGAGCTGGTTTATTCTTGGTTGTGTGCTCAAGTTCCTATTTTAGCTCTACCGAGCTCTACCGAGCGAACACCGGATAGCGTTTCCAAGAATTGCAGATCTGGAAAGATGCCTCCAATGAATGAAGAAAACTGTTTTGGAAAAACTTCAAGCGCTTTCTTCGATTCAAGTGCTTGAGAAAAGGAAACGATTGAAGTGGATGCTTGGCTCGTAGAGCGTCGCACAACGGCAGAGCTTTGGAGGTATTTTGAGCGACTATGCAAAGAAACTCGGAAAAAATGATTTTAGTCAAGCTGGACACAACAAGCGAATCTGAAATTTCCCACCTACGCACTGACAAGCTAAGCCGAGCTGTGGTCGTCGATTTGGGTCTGATCAACGCAACTACTGTAGACTCCAGCGGCAGGAAGTACAGCGCCGGTATTCAGCGTTACTTCCTAACCAATTTTCTAACAAATCAGATTTCAGCACTTTGCGATGACCTGGGTTCACTTTACGGCTTGTTCAACAGCGTTGTATTCAACTACAGCAAGTTGAGCACAAGTTGCGCACCTGTGCGTGAAGGTGTGAACTGATCGTCTAGGCCGCCAAGTCTCCATTTCAGAAAATGATATTTTGTTATCAATGTGAATAAAGAGTGTCATGCAATTGGCCTTAAGAGCGGCGAGGAGTGTCCTACAGTAACCCACGGCCTCTATCATGTAATAGAGTGTCATGCTACCGGCATGAAGAGCCGGTAGAAACCAAAACCGAATAACAAAAAACTGTTGTCTTTTTTCTTATTTAACTTGTATTAAGCTCTGTCGATAAGGAACAAGGAAAACATGTTGAGCAAAACAAATTAACAGACTTTTACTGCTTTTTGTGTGGTTTTAATATTTTTCTCTAACTTATCCCAAACATCAAGCGAGCGAGTGCAATTTTTGCCAAGCAAAGTGGCTGTAGCCCTTCACAAAAATGATAATCGATCGACGTCCCGGTGGCACTCGCGCTGCTTTTGGCACCCTTTTCGTAGTTATCTTTTGGAAGGAAAAGTTTTTGTTCTCGTTTTTCAAAAAACGCGCAACACCACACCAGAGAATCAACTCGCCTCGCGCATGAATTCGCGAATCTGACAGCGCAACTTCCAAAGAAGTCTCGCGAGCGAAAAGTCGAAATGGGAAATTTGCATATGCGCGCGAGAGCGCGAAAACAAATAACTGAACTGGCATTAAACTTTGAAATGTCATTGCTTTGAAATGCTTTGAAGCGTGTGAGCGGTCAGTGCGCGAGAGCGGGAATTCACAAAATTCATCTCAAATTACCGCACCGCACTCACTTGCGGTATTGGAAAAGAATGAGTTTAGAGCCCATCTGAGGGGACCGCGAGGGAGAGGGTCGAAGAAGCGAAGAGGCGCGCCCTAAGACACTTTCACGCGTGCGCCGGTGTTCCTTTTCCAATCATAGTTCGGTGCCGAGCGGGTCAAAGAAATACGTTCATCGCCTGCAGCACGAACAGATTTGCATAAGCGCACCATAGCAGCACTAATAATCATTGGCATCCTTGTTTGGAATCGATAATCGCCCATGGCTCCCGCTTGTGAGTGGGGATCAACGCCGCTGACCACTGGTCAAGCCGTTCCGTTCGACGTTGAGTGGTCGCCCGTTGATTTGATGAAGATGAGGGCCATGCAGCAGCACGCGCTTGCCGATTATTGTGACCGCTACAGCATGCTTGGCTGTGCTGCCTGCTGCGAGGACAGATGCAAGTTTATTACAGAAAACAGCGATATCTACAAACTAACTAAACAAGATCACCGCTCGACTTTTGTTGGTTCTCAAACAACGACGTTGTTCGCAGGGGCCGCAGATACTCGTAGATACGGCGCACAGTGGGCTTCAGCGAGCCTATTTCAAAGTTCTTCGCATTAGCCGGGATCTGAAGGTTGATAGCTTGTAGAGAACAAAATCTTTGATTGAGTTGTTTGGTTTGTTTTGGTTGGGTACAACTCACCCCAAGACAACTCATCCCATGCACAACTCATCCCAGGCGCAACTCATCCCAGGTACAACTCATCCCATGGGCAACTCATCCCACGATAAGTCATAATTAAAGGCAAAGAACATTATGCCCAGAATCAATTATTGACGTTTAAGTTATAAGAGAGGAATGAACATAATCTATTAACATCTTAAACATCTATCTGCAATTTTGGAAATGGTCTCAAGAAGAAAATTGTCGATTGCTCTTGCTTAAAATACAATCAAACATTTTCTTTTGAAAATAAAAAATGGAAAATTATTACTTGATTAATAACGTGTGCTTAGACATAGAATACATCACTTCTCAACGAAAAGGTCGGAAACTTCAACATAATGGTTACTCGTACATAGTACACCGACGAGATGAGCTGAAGACAGTCTGGAGGTGTGAACGTTATCAAAAGCCTCACATGAGGATATATCATGATCCCGTATCCGCTAATGATACAACTCTTTTGTTTCATAGCTCCGAAAAAATTGCTCTTCGCTCTCTCGCCAGGTATGACTTGCTTGAAATTACTTGCTTAAAATTTTCCGCTTGTAGAATTGCGCTCAACTTACGCGCCTTCTGGCCGTTTAAAATTCTCTCGTCGATGTACACCGGCGTGAGATGGCAGCAAACTTAGCTCTTTCCTCGAACTACGACCTCCGCAGTTCCAGCGAGGGCTATCGGCATCAGCTCTTACACTTTTACGGTGCAGTGTGTTCTGCTTTTGAACATGTTTAATGAATTAGTCAGTTGCTGCTTAGTCTACGTAAATTTGTTGTTTTCCAAATTTTCTTATTGTTTTGGTTGTGGCTGATCTTCCTGTTCTTCCTCAATACTGCAAATCTAATGTACTGGCTGTACATCTCGTTCGCAGCCGGCCCAAAGAAAGGTTTCCTCGACCATCTCATGGTATAAGACCTTTTTCATAGCACTTGTTGATGAATTCTTTTAGTGTCAAGTCACTTGCTGCAAGTACACGGTCAGTGCACGACTCGACAAGCTTGCGCTCTTCCTCGACCGCGACGCCATGACAACTCTTTGACTGACTGCTGCAAACTGCGGCGACGATTCCGCCATCAGTATCTTGGGCCAGCTGTGATCAAAGTGATTCTTGCTTCGTTGTTTTATTTGTTTAATAAAATGTTAAGTTGTGAAATGTTAAGCAGCGTAGGACACTCTAATGTGCACTGATATGAGGCAAAGTTGTGAGGAGTTTGACATTGACATTGATATTTGACGTAGGAGGTAGATAGGTTGAAGCGCAAGAGTGGTTCTGACACGATTATGTCATTTTGTCGTTATGTCAGAAGAAATTGTTTCTGTTTGGTCTGTTTGGTGACACATCGTAAGAAACATTCCCGATACATTCCGGAGACGATGTTACGGAACGGACATGCAAAAACAGGGATGAACACTTTGGCGATGCCGGCCTTGTCTGCATGAACTCGACTTCTCAGGAATCTTCACGCTGTCTTCCTCTGATCGACGGAACAGGTGAATCTTACAGACCGTAGTCGAGCAGCGCAGATCCATTTTTATGTTCCGCAACTCATTGCGACCCGTCTGTTTCTCTATACCTTTCCGCCGATTCTTGAGTCATTTGCGCCTCGCTGAAACGAACTTTCATTCGACTTTCATTCAAAGCCGCAGCTTCTCTAACACTCTTTGATGTAGATTGGATGCGGCAAGTGCTCCAATTGCTTAAAGCACAGATTAGTAGCTTGAGCGCAATGTTGCAGGTTTTGTTAATCAGGTAAACAAGCAGATGAATCGAGGAACATTTATTCCATTAACAACCTATTTCCCAGTCCGTCTGAGTTGAATGCAAAAATTTATCAGAAAAACATAAAATCCAGTTTGACTCCCCTTTTCGGTGGCATCAGAATTCTGAAACTTTAATCAATTGCTTGCGTTGCAGGCCATAGAACTGAAATGGTTGTTGATCAGCGGACAGACTGCATTAAGCGGAGGGTCGACCAATTGGAGGGCTGAAAACGAGAAAAAAGTTAGTTAAGATGTCAACTGCATGCGTGCTGAGAAGATGCGGAAAAATAACCTTGAATGCACGCTATTTTATTTACGGTAGGCAAAGTCAAAGTTTAAGCGTCAAGAGCGTCAAGAGTGCGTGTGGTTCAACAAACGCTCTAAAGAGAGATTAAAGTCAAGTTTTAGTGTTTCAACAAGTCCATCGCGACCCTAAATTCAGCGCAACGTCAAAAGACGAGCGCTGAGGCGGCGCAACAAAATAACCTTGAATGCGCGCCTTTATTGTCTTTACGGTAGGCAAAGTCA
This sequence comes from Steinernema feltiae, assembly GCA_007213375.1. Lineage (NCBI taxonomy): Eukaryota > Metazoa > Nematoda > Chromadorea > Rhabditida > Steinernematidae > Steinernema > Steinernema feltiae. Next base: position 25,692 of record MQUG01004061.1, on the reverse strand, counting down.
AAGTTTGAGCTGCAAGACTCGTCGTAGCTCGGGTTGGTTGGCGTCGATATGACGGTCACTTAACCTAACATCATTTGGTTCGGGAGCCTAACAGTTTGGTTTGGAAGCTTGGTCGCCCTAAAACGCCCTACGCGAATGCTTCAAGGGACTAGCTGGCAGTGCAGCACGTTCCAGCAGGGAGGATAAACTGGATTTAGAGTCTCTTGAGCGTGACCCTCGCAGTCAGCGTCAGGAACCTCAGCAAATTTACCAACTCTTAGGATCATTGAAAACAATTTAAGCCAAATTAGCCAAAATAAGCCAAAATTTAAGCCAAAATAAAATATTACACTAATAATTCACCGAAATCAAAACTCCGCTGCCTTTGTAACCACGACCTCAACTTACCGTTTGGAATCTCATTCGTTCCACAGCGTTCGAAATGTTCGTGATCCGAACTCTCCTTGTTGTGTCGCTGTCGATGGTCGCCATAGAGTCGCGTTTCTCGGCTGATATTCGTGGAACTGCCCTTGTCGACGTCGATGGTAATAGGGCTGAGGGCGGGTAGCGGAGGGTGAAAGAATTGGAGAATGGTCAGCTTGATAACTGAAATGGAGAGAAAGTTATCGCCAATGTGTTACACATACCTCGTTAAATTTGGCCGAACTTTCCTTGCTCAGACTAATATCGTGAAACATTTTCATTGACGTGTGGACATGAACGTATTCATGTCCACATGCCGTCTTCAGTCGCGAGGTTTTCCACGATCCGCTTTGGAAACTTCAATTGCGTGTGTTCACTGCTGAATAACGCAATTATTATACAATAGACCAATGCTCGCTACCTACTCGATGTTGTTGATTAGTAGAGTTGGGATTGAAATACTGCAGGTGTTGTTGCGGACGCATGCAGAGGTTGGTGCTTTCAGGAGCAGCTGTCACCATTGAAACAGGGCTCAAAGGCTTCAATAAACTTAAAAAGCACAAATTACAAACCGCAACATTTCCATTCCACTTACTCTTTATTGAAGAAGGCGCTCAAAACGTCGATGACCACCGGAATCACGAGCGAGTGGCGGAGGCGCGCGATCGAGCGCCAAACGACAGCACAGGAACGCGTTAGAGGGCAGCACAGCGAGGGTAACAGATACGCAGAGGCTCGGTCGTCTGCCCCTCCGCTTGGCGCGTTTTCTTTCTCTTTGGCGATCGAACGGTAGACGAGTTGGTAGTGAGGAGCGTCGCTGTGTATTCCACGTTGCGTGCGCTTCCCTAGTAAACAGTTTTATTGATCTTTTCGTGATTGTGATTGATTGTATTCCACGTTGCCAACTGCATGCATGCTGAGAAGATGCGGATCGACTGGTGCGTGTGGTTCAAAAGTGGTGTTAAAGAAGATGTAAACAGGATTTTGGACGAAATATTCAATGCACACCGGCTGTGAACTGAAACCCTTAGGATCATTGAAAACATTAAGCCAAATCATCCGTTATGATGCCGTTCCAAATTACATTTACAAATGCAAATGCAAATTCCAAATGCAGTGGCGAGCATTTGTAACTGAGAATCTCGGTCGTCAGGGGCAATGCTATGCCTCTGAAGGGGCAATCACACATTCCGCATGAGAAATTCTACGCATTGACACGTTCTGAAGCGCCTCCGGATTCTATTTATTCGTCCGTTTTGTTCCTTTTCAACCAATTCATTCAATCGATCGTCAAGTGCCTCCTCCTTCAACTCAGAGTAAATTTATCCTTGATTATGTGCCTGAATTTCTGTCTTCAGCCTTCTTTGCGCCTAAGCAACAACTGTTTCCATTCAAATCGATATCGAAAGGAAATTTTACGACCAGAGGAGGAGCAATTTTTCTACTGAGTGTTTCATGAGCGATTCATCGATTGAGCCGGTTTATTAATGGGAAAGCAAAATCACATCGTTTGCGTCACGACTGGAAAGCAATGTGTCTCTGCAACGCAGCGTGAGAAGAGGTCCTTTCAATCGCATTGTATTGAAGAGTTGCATTAATTCTCCAAAATCCATGGAAAACGCAAAGTCACATTAAATGCGATTCATCGATTGAGCCGGTCATAACGAGAACGTTCCTCAACACTTGGTGAGTGAACGTGGTGTTTCAGAGTTCAAGTGATCCATTTCAGCAACAACAAACTTTTTAACCTAAATTTAACTATTTATCTTATTTATCTATTTATCTTTATCTAATAAATTTATCGAAAAAAATTACGAAAAAAAAAGAAAAGAAAAAAAAGATTCAACGACGTTGACCTGTTTTACGATATCAGCATTCCCGGAGTTGGTCGCGCTCAGTTCGCGAGCCCTCATTTCAGCGATCAACAAATTGAGGGTTGCAATTTCGGCTCTGAGCTCGCGTTCCGTTTGGGGGAACTGAAAATCGTAAATAGAGGCGATGAGAAGAAGCAAATGACTCACCGTTTCGGGCAAAGCGGCGTTCTCGGTCCTCGGTTTTGATGTCTATAACGATCACATGTGAAATCGGCCCCAAAAAGCCAAAACTAACCTCTCCTACCGATAAGATGGCCTGAAGCTCCAGTTTCCTAATCTTCACTACCAATGCAGCAGCTTCCATTTCCATTATCGCGCATTTTATTTTCAACTAAACTCCCAGAATTACATTGAAATCAAAGATATAACAAGTACTTCGTAATTTTCAGCTTTCAGTTTTGCGTTTTCAGCTTCCATGACGCTAATTGAGATGAAACAATGGGCAGGAAAAGAAAACAGAAGACGAAGAAGGAAAATGAACTAAATGCTAAGTTCTAAATGAACAAAGTTTGATAGCGTGTTGAAAGAGGTTAGTTTGTTTCATAAGTTGTATCTGAAAGAGAAGAATGTTTAGAAGAACGTGAACAAAAGCTATTAGTGTACCTTGAATTGAAGGAGGCGCGCGCGGAGATTTTCCGATGACTGACAGTAGGGAGCTCCTATTACAATGTGACAGAAACTGGCCAAAATCTGCAATTCTGAGCATAAATGAACGTTTTTAATCTGTTAAGAAAATGTGACAATTCACATGAAGCAACGCGGAATTACAGATCCTCTGAACTTAATTGGCTTCTTCTCTAGCTGCGAGAAGGTGCGTTTACCGTTTTAGTTTTGGGTTTGCCGTTTACATTGTTTGCGCTTGGGTGGATACGCATTGACACGTTCTGAAGCGCCTCCGGATTCTATTTATTCGTCCGTTTTGTTCCTTTTCAACCAATTCATTAAATCGATCGTCAAGTGCCTCCTCCTTCAACTCAGAGTAAATTTATCCTTGATTATGTGCCTGAATTTCTGTCTTCAGCCTTATTTGCGCTAAAGCAACAACTGATTCCATTCAAATCGATATCGAAAGCGACATTTTACGACCAAAGGAGACGAGCAGAGACGCGCGTGCGACCTGACTCTCTTCCTCCTCCAGCACATCGCGCTAGAGCGGCGGCCACTCTGCTCCCCTTTCCCTCCACGGAAGGGCGCTCCTGTCGACGACTTGCGCGGTTGTCTTCAACTAAGGTTTGATATCAGCGTATGTTTCGTTAGTTGTTAACAGATTCGAATTGTAGGCTTATGTAAGCGGATTGGCCCGCAGTGGAACCTATGCGGCCCAGTTCAACATGTTCATTTGCTGCATTATACAGCAAAATCAACGACAGACTCTGCTGTAGTGTCAGTTTGGAGCTCAGTAGAGCTCCATATTGCGCGCTTGACATGACAACAATTTGCGTAATGGATTCAAAGTGAGTTGACCAAATGTTGTTCAGTTTCCTGTAAAGTTGACTTTTACTAGACCAAAGAAAGTGATCAATGTAACGATCACGTTTACACCGGCCATGAACATTATTCTCTTGATCAGAGAGAACGACGAATTTCTCTACTTTGATGAGCGGCGGCCACTGTGCGCCCTTTCCCTTCTCTGCACGTGGAAGTGAAGCCTGTGGACCAGGCACTAGAGCCAAGGGAGCAATACAGCGCTAGTAAGTATTCTATCCAACTTTCGTATTTACTACTCGGATCTCCTGGCGGGACTTTTGCTTCTGTCATCCGCTGGCACTCTTGTTTTTGATTTCGAGCCCGTGCTTCCTCCTCAAAATTCTCTAAAAAGTCCCTAGAAATGAATCCTCGTTTTCATTTGAAATGTCCAAGTAAGGTAGGGACCGCTTAGGATAGTTGCTTGCTAATCAAAATGGTCAGATCGCAGCGCTGCGGCGTTTTCATTTTTTTTTGCATTTTTGAGGAGTCACAAATATTCTCCTTCAAACTGAGAATCTCACAGCGCTTGCGATCTCTGATCGTCTGACTCTCTTTGCGCCGCTGCCCGCGTGCATTTAATTTCGCTAGCATTGAATAAAAGCGATGAGCGAAGAGGGTTGCCGTGGGCATGGATCTAAGGTGCCAGTGTTTCTACGACTCTATTTGCGTCGAGTATGGAGCTGTCTTGTGCGCGTCTTGCAAGTGAGGCAGGGACCGCTCTTCGCGAAATCGGGCATCGTGTGCTCTTCCGCTCACAACACTTTTTTCGTTTAGTTGGCGTCGGAGTCTCTTTAACTCTTGTGATTCTATGAAATTGAGCTCATTTAGTGTTCTGGTTGACTGGGCTTTGTGCTTCATAACACGCACGACGCTCGTGGTCGGCTGATCTGACGAGATGTTTCTTTGTTTAATAGTTGGCCAATTTGGCTTAGAACCTGTTGTAGTCTGTTTGAACTCGTATCTGCCAGTTGCATAGCCAATTCAGTGAGCCTACCGTCTCCGTGCAAATGTCTTCGGCAGACTCGTTTTCTGGTTTGATAGTTCAATTTAGCAAAGTCATCAACGAAACGCTGCGACCAGGCACGCTCCTCAAATCGAGCTCCTCGGCGTCGATGGGAAAAAGAGGCAACAAAGGCGGAAACTCTGCTAGCAGAGCACCCGACCACAACGCAGCTTTTGAGGTCCGAGTTTCAATGCTTTCAGCCGAATAGCGCACACCTTCCGCCGTTTCCTTTCGGCCAATGCAATAGGCACTAAGCAGAGTAAGTAGTTATTTTGGTGTTTCTTTGTTTACCCAAGTTGAGATTTCAGTGGACAAACATCCAGAAGGAGGCCTGCTTGTCAGGAAGTATATTCCGCTGACATGGCTCAATGAAACCTATGAGAAAGCAGGTAAGATTGATTGGAATCTTCACATCTAATCAACTGAAAAACAGAGCTTCCCCGCACCAAACCCTTTCTTCGAAGCTGCGCAACAATCGATGCAGAACAGCGGCCATTTCCACCAGATTAGCGCTTCGCCTGAAAGACCTACACTCCAGAATTCGCTCGATGACCCGTATGTTGTGCCGCCTCGAGCTCCGGCGGCTCCCGCGGTTCCGTTTCAGCTGTTGTGAGATGAGTTTTGTAGTTGTTGTAGATTTTGAGAGTCTTTCCTGTGTGGTGCTCAAGATGTGATTGAAGAATAAATTATTGAAGTGATTTAATCGTTCGTAAAAAATTTTTGGGCCGATTTTCGAGGCTGGTCTGAAACCTGGCCAAGTTCGGGTTTTTCGGAATGTCCCCTCTCGCTGTAAAAACCGATTACTCTCCTATGTTTACCGATGTTTCTGTGCATAACAACGCAGATCTAAGAAAGAATCATGAAGAAAAAAGAAGAAAGAAAGAAGCTCGTCAGGAAGTACTTGGCGCAATCAAAACGCCGGCTATAAAGAATCTTCTCTTCATCAGAGAGAACAGACAAGATTCTCTACTTTTGTGGAACATTGGCTTACTTGAGTAAGATTGTCGCTTTCTCGGTTCTTTAACCACTTTGCATCTGTTACAGATAGCGCTTACATGGTACGGCGATCGTGGAGATCCCTCCGCTATCGATATTATGAACCCGATCTGAAGAGCCACAGAGCTTTTGTTTGCCGACCACAATTTAAATATGTGGAATGCGAGTTCAATGCGAGTTGTGGACATGGATTGAAGAGCAGGCCTACGATCAACGCAGATCGTAGAGTTGATCGCGGATATGCGACGGCGCACACGGACCCCTCAAAGCCATCGTCACGAAGACCATCACGATGACCGTCATGAAGATCGACACGAAGATCGCCATCAACATTGACGCGGACCTCAAGCTCCTCATCGCTGACCTCAGCAGAGTCGCCGCAAAGAGACTCATCGCGACTCACCATCCGTCGCTGTTGGCACGGGGAAAAACGCCATCGTCACTTCAGGACTATTATTGTGTTATATTATTAAGTAAAGATCTGTAAGTCCCGCGTGGCAATCATCGAAGGCGAGCACATTCTACTACATACTACATTCTACTTTTGGAATTTTGATTCCACGACATAAACTGTTACGTCTTAGAGACGGTCATACCAACAAACAAGCCACGCCAAGCCACAAGTAGGCGCTGTCTGACGCCTTGTAACAACGGGTACCGGAGTGAGGAAATACGCATTTGATAACTGCGCTAATTGCGCCTCACAATCCTCCATGAAAACGCAAAGTTGCGCAGCGTTTCGCATGACTTCTGCGCGCCCAGCAGACCGAAGCGTCTGACTGGAAGAAGAACCGCGCGAATGGGAGGAGCAACTCAGGATTGGCAAACAGCCAAGCGCACGAGCGACTGAGAAGGAGACAAAGTCGACGGCTGCCGGCAACTCGCGCGCTGTTGTGGCGGCGTGCGGCACGTTAACAGTCGATGTGCTGCCCTCTAGCCCGTTCCTGTGCTGTCGTTTGGCGCTCGATCGCGCGGCTCCGCCACTCGCTCGTGATTCCTATGGTCGTCGACGTTTTGAGCGCCTTCTTCAATAAAGAGTAAGTGGAATTGAAATGTTGCGGTTTGTAATTTGTAGTTTTTCAGTTTATTGAAGCCTTTGAGCCTTGTCATAATGGTCACAGCTGCTCCCGAAAGCACCAACGTCTGCATGCGTCCCGATGGAGCAGTATTTCAATCCCAATTCTACCAATCAACAACAACCACAAGCGAACATTGAGTAGGTAGCGAGCATCGGACTGTTGTATAATAATTGCTTTATTCAGCAGTGAACACACGCAATGGAAGTTTGCAAAGTAGAGCAGAGGAAGATCCGACGAAAAGCAGGGCGTGGAAAACCTGGCGGCAACTGCGCCCAACTCCCGACCAAGCGATTTGAAAGGTGGGTAGTTGGTGTGTAGCTAATGTCTTTACACGGAATGCAACCTAGAACAGCGGAGTTCAAGACTCCAGCGCTTTCTTCCACCAAACGATTGGCCTTGTGGAAGAGTCCCTCAGATTTCCCTCGAAACGGGATGATCCACACTACCAGATCAACATCTGGCTGACCGTAAGTTGTTTCACTGTTGTTTCACTGGTGAAAGGCGCTTGATGCACAAGTCAAATAAGGTTTGCGATCCAATGACCGCTGACGTTGTGCTTTCATAGAATAGAACCGTAGTCGTCACAAATCTCAAGGGGGCTCAGGTTGTTCAAAGAGGGGCTCAGATTCTTCCGGAGAACTATGCTAAGCGATGCGAAAACAAGAAACTTTGATTTTACCAGGGCAGTAACATTTTGAGTTTTCATTTCATTTTGTCTATTCTGTCCCGACTGATAACAAGTGGAATTCGATAGAACCCAACGCCTCACGCAATCCAATCGCGTTCAGATTACTGGTATTCGAGCATAAATAGATTCCCTTAATTTTTAAAACTAAACCGCGGGATTTGTTCTCATTGATTAGAGGAAACAAAATGATAAGAAAACTCAAAGCATCAAATCTTTCAAAATCAAATCACTGAAGCAGCAGTAGCTAACAATGTTCTGTTCAGCTCATTTTGTTATTTTCAGCCCGGCTTTCCAGCCCTACCGACGATCACCGGAAGTAGAGCGCAGTCAGGCTAGATCGTCTGTGGTTCAAGGTGAGCGTCGATTTGATGTATTTTCGTGCATACAAGACTTTTGTGTTGCAGAAGTCAAAGACGAACCGACGGCAACATGAAGCTGTGGAAGCAAAGCGGCTGCGTGCAGAAGCGGTCATCCATTCCGTTCTGCGGGACATCCAAACGGAGAGCAACACTCAGCCGCATCGATGGAGACGAAAATGACAAAACGTGGCTGTTCGTTGCAGGACGTTGAAGACTGCAAGAAACCGCCTAGCAAGGAAGGGATCACTGACGGCGAGCGCAACGCCGCGGAGGAACGCAAGGACAATGTAATGCATTCATCGGCTAGTTGCAATCTTAACCGCGCGTCTAGATTCCCCTCCCGAGCCGTTTTCCGAAAAAGAAGCTCAACTACAATCTGCAGATCTTCAAGATGATGAACCTTGAGGATGAGTACCGCGATCACTACAAGCGTTTGGTTAACCTCTATTTGAACCCTCTGGCGACGCAGGAAACGGCTGACAGGGAAGGCATGAAGCTGCTTGCGGAGGGAGACCTTCCTTCGTCTTCTGTGTTTTGCCCTCCCACATTTCCGTCCTTTGGTTTTTCATCTTTTCACAGGCTGCAAAACTGCCCAGTTGTGGAAACAACTCGGCACTCTTCTCGCCTTTTGCTCTTGTCTCTTCATTGATCTCGCGCAACCAAATGGCTCTAACCAAATAAAATAAGCTCATGAACGTTTCCCAGTGCGTCGCAAGGAACCAGTGGGCGTCAGGAAAATCTTCTGACGGGTGCAGCATGCTATTTTACTAAGGTTCATCATCGTAGATTAGACGCTTTTTTCCGCCGATTTGCCAGTCTTGGCCGAAGCCGGTCAAGACGGTACTTTTAGATTTTAGAAAATTGCAAAAAGGTTTTCTAACCGTACATTGAAAAACAAAAAAATCATTACCGGGAGTGGGGTTCGAACCCACGACGGAGAACTCCGATTGGAACTTCAGTCCAACGCCTTAACACTCGGCCATCGCGGTCTATTAGACGAGTTGATCGACATATATTGGCAATTCAATTACTTCACGAAGTGGATTTCGACATTGGAACCCTCAAACGATTTGAATCTTTGGATGGGATGAAGTACGCAGAGCATTCCAGCCCCAGACGGTTGCAAACTGTCGCTACAGCCAGCCGCAACTATTCACACGTCGTGTTGCGGCTCCATGCCGTGATATGGTGGTTTGACGTTTGGAAAACAAACTTCAGAGAATTGTTTATTTGGTTTCGTTAATTTTGAAGGGCTACATCTGTCAATCATATGCTCCAGCAGAACGTGGCGACTCGTTCCGGTGCCAGCGGATTTCATTTTAGTGAAAGTCGTGAAAACTGAAGGAATCAACCAACTCCGCTCCGTTCCTTCTTTGACTTTTTGTCTTCAAATAACAAAATTCATTAAAAAGTCTTCGGCCTTTATTTTGCGATAGTCTGAGCGCTGAGGCCCGAGCAGGGCTACCGTACCTCTTTCCGCGTGAACAGAATGTTCGTCACCTATCTTTGTCAACAGGTAGTCACTTTTCTTTTCCTTCACGTTTCGCATGACTTCTGCGCGCCCATCTGTTACACACAGCGCTTACATGGTACGGCGATAGTGGAAATCCCTCCGCTATCGACAATATGAACCCAGAAGAGCTTTTGTTTGCCGACCACAATTCAAATATCTGGAATGCGAGTTCAATGCGAGTTGCGGACATGGATTGAAGAGCAGGCCTACGATCAACGCAGATCGTAGAGTTGATCGCGGATATGCGACGGCGCACACGGACCCCTTAACCATCGTCAGGAAGACCGTCACGAAGGCCGTCATGAAGATCGCCATCAACATTGACTCGGACCTCAAGCTCCTCATCGCCGACCTCAGCAGAGTCGCCGCAAAGAGACTCCATCGCGACTCACCACCCGTCGCTGTTCGCACGGGGAAGAACGCTATCGTCACTTGACAGGACTATTATTGTGTTCTATTATTAAGTAAAGATCTGTAAATCCCGCGTGGCAATCATCAAAGGCGAGCACAGTCAACTCTCTTCTCTTCTTCAACTCTTCTTAGCAAAGTCTTAGCCTGCTCGTGAGGAAGTATGTTCCGCTGAAATGGCTCAATAAAACTGTTTACTAGGGAAGCGCACGCAACGTGGAATACGCAGCGACGCTCCTCACTACCAACTCGTCTACCGTTCCATCGCCAAAGAGAAAGAAAACGCGCCAAGCGGAGGGGCAGACAGGAGCCTCTGCGTATCTGTCACCCTCGCTGTGCTGCCCTCTAACGCGTCCCTGTGCTGTCGTTTGGCGCTCGATCGCGCGACTCCGCCACTCGCTCGTGATTCCTAGGGTCGTCGACGTTTTGAGCGCCTTCTTCAATAAGCCTTTAAGCCCTGTCCCAATGGTCGCAGCTGCTCCCGACAGCACCAACGTCTGCATGCGACCGTAACAACCTTAATCAACAACAACCACAAGCGCACAAGTCAAATGAGGTCTGCGATCCAATGACCGCTGACGTTGTGCTTTCATAGAATAGAACCATAGTCGTCACAAATCTCAAGGGGGCTCAGGTTGTTCAAAGAGGGGCTCAGATTCTTCCGGAGAACTATGCTAAGCGATGCGAAAACAAGAAACTTTGATTTTACCAGGGCAGTAACATTTTGAGTTTTCATTTCATTTTGTCTATTATTCTCGCCGATGTTCTGACAGTTTCAGTTTAGTGACACAAGAACTGCTAAACAGTAAACACCGTTTTTCGAGATAAAGTTGAGAAATTTTTGGAAATTTCGTCTTTGGATATTCTGTCCCGGCTGATAACAAGTGGAATTCGATAGAACCCAACGCCTCACGCAATCCAATCGCGTTCAGATTACTGGTATTCGAGCATAAATAGATTTCCTTAATTTTTAAAACTAAACCTGTGACTAACAAGGGAAAGACACGAAGTGGCCCCTTCCGATTCGTCTGGAATTTGGCTGGAAATTGACTACTCACATGTAGATCTACCATTGTGCCAAATTTCAGACCAATCGGAGGGTCCTTCAATTGTAAGTTTCCAATCAATCTGAATGTTGATATCTTGTAATGATGATTCTTTGATTGCGTTGTTTTGTTTTGTTTTGTTTAATTTCAAACATTCCTGGTTCCTTTCCTGGGTTGATGAGCTCGATAGCCTTGCAAGGCAATTACGGTGGCACACAAAAATGTCTTTATTTCTTTGTGGAATTTACGGCAACCCATGGCACACTCTTATTACCGATTGGTTACAAACATTTATATTGAAGTGGTGGAGACTAGATGTCAGTCCAATGACGGATAGAATCTGGATTTCGAATCCCTTTGTTGTGGCTGCGATCGCTTTCACACATGGCGAGAGTTTACTCCGCACATGGCGTCGGCGATGCGCGAGGGGTCTCCGAGTGACCCTTGGTCACACCCACACAGACGCGAGGAGAAGCGACGCCGATCATTCATGTGAACCATCAACCACAGGAGACGGTCGTCTCAAAATCGCTCCGCTTAACCCTCGCGCCACGTCGTATTATATCACCTTATTGTATCTTATCCTATTCGTGCGTGCCCATTATTGTTATTCTTTATGCCCAAATTTTACATTTTGGATTTCACATTTTGGTCGACGCAATCACAGAAACGTTGTCGGAGTTGATCCCCAGAATGACTTAGAATGATTAAGCTGAAAGAATGCCCAATGCTCGTTCTTGTAGAACTCAAAGTTGCAAACCTCAAGTAGTCATTTATGTTTTTTCGTTTTCATTGTTTTTACCATTTTAAAGATAAACTAAATTGTACAAAAAGTGATGAGATACAACACTATAGCCAGAACTTCGTACCGGCTGGTTCTTTTTTTCAATTGACTATTGACAAACCTGGATTTAATTCCTGGAATCCGGGAATCAAGTCCCAAGTAGGGTGCAACGGTAAAAAGAAGCTTCTCATCAACCGACTTATTTAATATTAATGCAGCTTCCTTTAAAACTCAAATTCCGCTTTCTTAATTTTGTTTAATTTATTAGTTTAATTTAATTTTTATTTTCTGCGGCTTTTCTGAGCATCACGCCGCACAGAAACGCAGATTTGTTCATGATCAAGGTGTAGCATTTCAAGCAGTGCAGCAGGCCAAACCGCCAAAAGCTCATACCGATGCCGTCTTCAGGTTATAATCGAGAGACCTCTTACGAATAGGCTTTGAAGGCATTGCGCACATTTCTTGTATCTCCTGTACCCAAGAGAAGAAATTATTTCTGTTTTTTTGGTGACACGTCTTGAGAAACATTCCCGATGCATTCCGGAGTCGAAATTTTGCGGAACGGACATGCAAAAACAGGGATGAACACTCTGTCGATGTTGGCCTTGTCTGCATGGATTCTGTGCTCTCGACTTCTTGGGAAGCGAATCTTCACGCTGTCTTCCTCTGATCGACGGAACAGGTGAATCTCACAGACCGTAGTCGAGCAGCGCAGATCCATTTTTATGTTCCGCAACTCATTGCGACCCGTCTGTTTCTCTATACCTTTCCGCCGATTCTTGAGTCAATTGCGCCTCTCTAGAACGAACTTTCATTCGACTTTCATTCAAAGCCGCAGCTTTTCTAGCACTCCTTTGATGTAGATTGGATGCGGCAGGTGCTCGAATTGCTTAAGGCGCAGACCAGTAGCTTGAGCGCAATGTTGCAGGTTGTGTTAATCAGGTGAACAAGCAGATGAATCGAGGAACATTTATTTCATTAAAAACCTATTTTCCAGTCTCTCTGAGTTGAATGCAAAAATTTATCGGAAAAACTAAAAATCCAGTCTGCGTCCCCTTTTCGGCGGCATCAGAATTCTGCAACTTTAATCAATTGCTTGCGTTGCAGGCCGGTGGTTGATCAGCGGACAGACTGCATTAAGCGGAGGGTCGACCAATTGGAGGGCTGAAAACGAGAAAAAAGTTAGTTAAGATGTCAAGCTTGCTGAGAAGATGCGGAAAAATAACCTATGCATAACCTATAAGCTATATCCTATAACCTATAAGAATGCACGCTATTTTATTTACGGTAGGCAAAGTTAAAGTTTGAACTGCAAGAATCGTCGTACCTCGGGTTGGTTCGGGTCGATATAACGGTCACTTAACATAACATCATTTGGTTCGGGAGCCTAACAGTTTGGTTTGGAAGCTTGGTCGCCCTAAAACGCCCTACGCGAATGCTTCAAGGGGAAACTAAAGTAGCGCAATTTTGGTTGGACTAGCTGGCAGTGAAGCACGTTCCAGCAGGGTGGATAAACTGGATTTAGGGTCTCTTGAGCGAGACCCTCGCAGTAATCGCGCGTCAGGAACCTCAGCAAATTTACCAACAAAAAATAATTAAAAATATCAAATTTTTGATTCGTTGAAGATGAATTTAATTTTCAACAGCATTTCAACTCGCTTTATTGAAAGGCCCTACTCCAGCCTCTTTAAACTTCTTCATACTCGGGTCATAAATTTTTAAAACTTACGCCAAATTTTTTAGATTCAGTTTGTAATCTATTTTAGCGTTTTTTGTAAATAATCGACTGCAGGCTATTTAGGACTAAATTTCAAGCTAGTTTTCGGTAGTAAAATAATTATTTTAATCTTTTAAACTATTCAACTGTCTATCTGCGTCTCATTTATAGATGAAGATTATCCAATCTCTGCTGAAGCCTAAAATCAGTAGCGCTTTGTTCCACTGAAAGCATACCGTAACTGCTTGAGCCAAGCTATTGGAATTCCACGCCTAACAGTGCGCAAAATCACCAGAAACTTCCAGACCTACCAAACCACATGATGCTTCGAGCAACGCAATTTTGCATTCACACGGCCTGTCAGAGTCTCTTCTATCGCCTGGTAGCCAGAATATGCGAACGGGAACATGGCAGTCGGCGAGCATTGCATTTGCAACTGTGAATCTCGGTCGTCATGTGCGTTGGGGCAATGCGATGCCTCTAAGGGGCAATCACACATTCCGCATGAGAAATTCTACGCATTGACACGTTCTGAAGCACTCCCTGATTCTATTTATCCGACCGCTCTATTTCATTCAACAAACAATTCATTCGATCGATCTTCGTCAAGTGCCTCCTTCAACTCAGAGTAAATGTATCCCTGGTTACGTGCCTGAATTTCTGTCTTCAGCCTTATTTGCGCCAAAGCAACAACTGATTCCATTCAAATCGATATCGAAAGCGAAATTTTACGACCAGAGGAGACGAGCAGAGACGCGCGTGCGACCTGACTCTCTTCCTCCTCCAGCACATCGCGCTAGAGCGGCGGCCACTGTGCTGCCCTTTCCCTCCACGGAACGGCGCTCCTGTCGACGAATTGCGCGGTTGTCTTCAACTAAGGTTTGATATCAGCGTATGTTTCGTTAGTTGTTAACAGATTCGATTGTAGGCTTATGTAATCGGATTGGCCCGTAGTGAAACCTATGCGGCCCTCAGTGAAACCACTAATGAAACGACAATAGCTTGACTAGTGAAACGACAGGTGAGTCAACGTAAAGAAGCCCATGAAGGTGAGATTCTGCATGCTTAGATTGTCAATAGTTTTGCATTTGATTCAGGCCGTTGCAGGTGCTGAGCAGCCTCTCCATATCGCCTTCCCATTAGGCTTTCTCAGACAGTTCAACCTCGAGCCGATATTCAAAAAGGCTTTGTGGAGCGAGCTGCGACTCAGTCAGTCGATCTTCTGCCCGACAGCTGTGAGGTGAGCTAGTTTATTCTGGATTGCGTGCTTAAGTTCCAATTTTCTAGTTAATAAACATTTCTAGTTAATAAACATTCAATTCCAATTCCAATTGCAAAGAACAAAGTAAGAAATTTATTTTTTAACTTTTTCAAACTTGTGCATCAAGCGTCTTTCACCAATTAACATTTGTGGAGCGAACTGCGACTCAGTCAGTCGATCTTCTGCCCGGCTATTGAGGTCAGTGTTGACAGACCAAATCTACTCAATAGGACAACCGGGAGAGATTCTTGTATGGAATTTCTCGTTTTGTTAATCTCTCCGTTTTGAGCATTGAGCTTGACATGTTCACCCTATTTAATGCGGTAGACTACCGCACCATATGTTAAGCAGTTATTGAACTCTAGTTAGTTAATGCGATTCGCAATTATTTTCACTTGCAAAGAGATGCGCCTCGACTCAGTCAATGGCGCATGCAGCGAGCGATGACTTCAACTTGCGAAAATACTATTCCCATTTATCCTCTATAACAACTGTGTTAATCTGGAATTTCAGATCATCTCCTAAGCGCTGATCAATGGCAAAAGTGACGTTGACGAAGATTCGGACAGAACGCATTGGATGACCTTGTCGAAGAGATCAAAAACTTTCCTAATCTTTACAAGCGCACGTGCACAGCGTGGACGAAACTGACATCCCTCAAGGCATCAACTTTTTTCAAATTTTTGGAACATTAAGTTGCGTTTTAGGTGCGCTCATAGATGCGGAGCCTCTTCAAAGCATCACTGTTGCTCACAAGACCTTCAAGGACTTAGTACCTTAAAGCTAATTCGAGCTGTATTCGTCGATTTGGCTGATCAATGCAACTACTGTAGACTCCAGCGGCAGGAGGTACAGCGCCGGTATTCAGCGTTACTTCTGCGTTACCAATTTTCTAATAACTCGGATTTCAGCACGTTGCGATGACCTGGGTTCACTTTACGACCTCTACAACAGCGTCGTATTCAACTACGACTCAAGCGCTTTCTTCCACCAAACGATTGGCCTTGTGGAAAAGTCCCTCAGAATTCCCTCGAAATGGGATGATCCACACTACCTGATCAACATCTGACTGACCGTAAGTTGTTTCACTGTTGTTAATTGGTGAAAGACGCTTGATGCACAAGTCAAATGAGGTTTGCGATCCAATGACCGCTGGTAATTGTGCTTAGCGAGACCGATGAGGAGCGGAATTAGGTGGATAATAACCGTACCTTTATCGCAGTCCAATCGCGCTCAGATTACTGATATTCCGACATAAGTAGTTTTGTTTTTCTTTTCGATTATAGTAAACAAACTCATACAAAAACTGAAACTGTTACGACCCTGCAAAAAACGATCTGGCACTCAATTCAACGTCAAATCACTGAAGCGGGAGAAGATAACAATGTTGATGAAAGTTAATCTTTTT
The DNA here is from genome assembly GCA_007213375.1 of Steinernema feltiae. Lineage (NCBI taxonomy): Eukaryota > Metazoa > Nematoda > Chromadorea > Rhabditida > Steinernematidae > Steinernema > Steinernema feltiae. The sequence goes on along the minus strand of MQUG01004061.1, from coordinate 9,687 downwards.
GTTTTCAGCCCGGCTTTCCAGCCCTACCGTCGATCAACAGAAGTGGAGCGCAGTCAGCCTCGATCGTCTGTGGTTCAAGGTAAGCGCCGATTTGATGTATTTTCGTGCATACAAGACTTTTGTGTTGCAGAAGTGAACGACGAACCGACGGCAACATGAAGCTGCGTGCAGAAGCGGTCATCCATTCCGTTCTGCGGGACATCCAAACGGAGAGCAACACTCGGGCTGCACCGAAGGAGACGAAAATGACCAAAAGTGGCTGTTCGTCTTCTGTGTTTTGTCTTCCCACATGAAATGTTTCCGTCCTTTGGTTTTCCTTCTCATTCTCTTCACAGATTGCAAAATTCAAAATAACAGTCGCACTTAAAGTTATCGAAGTTGTGAATACAACTCGGCACAGCTGCTCTTCTCGGCTGTAACCAAATAAAAATAAGCTCATGAACGTTTCCCAGTGCGTCGCAAGGTTACTAAGGAACCAGTGGGGTCAGGAAAATGTGTTTTCTTCCAAGAAATTTTAATTCCTTTTTTAAGGATTTGACACTCGCAAGGCCAGCAGATTACTGTCCCCCCCCCAATGTGGCGATATGTCAACAATCCAGCGGTCATTCTGAAAACGTAAAATTGAGAAGAACGTCGCAAAATGCAGTACACGATGCAGGAATCAGCGCAAATCATTTTTGAATTTTTTTATTTTTTTCAACAACAAAACCGTCCCACAATCACTTTTTCAAGTTCTGATAGTACTTTTCTATCTAAAATATAAATTGCAAAGCTTTAGTCGGAGCAAACATGGACACGTACCTTCGAGTAGTTCACGGTATGTATGTAGTAGGGAACGTACTTGCCTGTCCACGAGCATGCGTCGTCGCACCTCTTCATTTCCTGCACGTCCAAAATCATAGAAATGTCGTTCATTTGGCGTCCATTCGCTGGTCGCCCAGGACGAACATACGGTTTTGTCGTTATAATTCTTGTTCCATCCTTGAGTGCAGCAAGTAGTTGACGTTTGATGTTTGTGTCAAGTGCAGCAGTAAAAGCGTAGTTGTTGATGAAGATGATAGTTGCCTCCTCGGTGATCAGCGAGCGATGTTTGATGTCGAGGAAGTCGCCCGTCCTCATTTCAAACGGTTGGTACTTCTTGCCAAACCATTTCATCCATCTAAAAATCACGAATTGCGACTGATTCTTTGGATTTGTTCACTTACTTCGCAAACTCGACTTCTAGTTGTTTTGCGAACTTGCTTGGCAGAGATGCAATCTCAATGCCAACGGCTTTCTTCACTCGTGCTCCACCGGCCATCTGTACGATTAATTGGCCCACTCCGCTTCCGAGATCGACAAAAACGTCTTGTTCGTTGGGGGCAATTTCTTCGATGATCATCTGCAGCCTCTCGAACGATGTTTCGCCATACGTCTCTGACGAAAATGCGTGGTAGTGCTTGTTGAGAGCTGCCGCATTGGTTACTGAATGGTTGTAGGCACGCGCGCAGATCTGTTTCAGTAGCGCTTTGTCCGCAATCTCGCTACCGGGCGCCGCTCCTTCCTTCCACTGAAAAATTTGCGTTGACAATAAAAGGAGATCCACAGCTGCTTACAAGTTGACTTCGCGTACTCGCTACTTCGTTAAACTTTTGAACAAGTCCTTGCAGTTCCTCGGTACTAGAAGTTTTTTTTAAATTGAATTTGAAACAAAGCTTACTTGTTAGCGTCAAAACTGCTCATGTTGTAGTGAACAGCAATTACGGATGCCATATCATCAAAGTGGGCTAGGGCAATCCTGTAAGAGTTTAAAAAATAACTTAAGAGTAGCGAACTCAGCAACTTACTTGATCGTGAGAAGTACTTCAGCTGCGACCGTCTTCCTGTCCACATCTGCAAAATCGAAGATCAGTGGAGCTCCACCAGTGGGGCTCTTCAGCACAAAGTCAAGACGAGGCGATGCGGCATTCTCGCCTTTGACCACCTTTGGTCGCTGTGGAGGAGATGTATCGCGTACAGCGCTTCGCTTCATTTTTACTGAAATGCAAACAGAATACAGATGAAATACAGAAAACGGAAGTGGCAACGCGAGAGAAACAAAGCAATGCACACAAAACTGAGTTCACCGCATAAGATCAACTTAACAGAAATGTTTCAACAACGTTCAGCGGTAGAGTATCGCGGTCAATGATAGATTAGCAACAAACGATGTGCATGAAAAATATGGATAAAACAAAACGCCGCGCTGATGATACGACAATAACGCCTGTGGATTGCTTTCAAAACATTCGGATACAAGACGCGTGGATTCAGGTACATAAACAGCAATTTTGTAAAAAGTCGCTCATGGTGCACGAATCGCTCAGCTCAGCAGCAAAGGTTCGACCACTGACTCATCTGCAGAACGCCAAGCCCATCCAAGTTCATCTTTTTCTATAAATAAATTGCCCTTGATTCCGACAATCATGAAACAGACAAACCTGGTTCGTCGAGGATAAGAGTCGCACGTCCTTTCTTGGTAAATCGTAGCACCTGTGCAACGTGACAAGCAGTCAAAGGATTATCACCAGTGATCATGACCACTTTGTGTGAGGAATCTACAATTTCCTTGATCATGGCTTTCGTATCGGGTTTCAGAGGACACGAGATGACGACAAAACCCGCAAAAACGAGTTGGTTTTCAAAATCCTCTCGAACATTCTCACGGATTTCACTTTGGGTCAAATTGCCGAGTTCTTTAATTCCAAGCGCCAAAATGCGAGCACCTTGTCTGGTAAGTCGACGGTATGTTTCATCGTAGTGATCCGGTATGGTCTCGAACTAAATTTCAGTATTATTTGAAGCAGCGTGGGAATTCAAAGTCGTTTCACACAATTTACTGATGAAGGAGTCATTTAAATCACCCTTTTGTGGCGTGATTGCTTTGATGGAACATGGAACAGGAACTATAGATTCTCCAATTTCTGTCGCATCACCGGCGCCAACGTTTGGATGTTTAAATCAGGCCCTTGATACCGCCTTCGTTCTTGGCTGAAGCAAGTAATTGATTAGGCCGATTTATGATGAGAAAAAGTCTTACGAGGAGGAGTGTGTTGTACAATCTTTGTGCCTCCAAATATGACATGCAGTCGACCATCAGCTTCGAAGTTAAAATACTTCTCTGATTCTACTTCAGCGGCTTCCTAAAAATAATTTTAAAAATTCAAAAATGTTATTTCGCACGGTAATGACAACAAAGGGTAGCAAAAACAGTAACATTTCGGTAACACTAAAACGGCGTCTATTTAATCGATGATTTGCAACGAGCAAACGCACTTGTATCAAATAAGGCTTATTTCCCATATTACGAATTTCCGACATATTGCGAAGCTGTTGCTTCACCAGCGTGGCTTCAAAAGTCATCACCATAAAGAGAGTAAACACTGAATAGTACCACATGTCCTCGAGACACCACAGACCAACGCAAAACACTTGAAACACAAAGAAGGGAGCGGTGGCGCGTTCCTTGAACAATTCCATGAACTGTGGTATAACCATTTCCATCGTAAGCAGTAATGTCAAGCCAACTGATGCAAGTTTACGGACTTACTTACTGACTTACTGATTATCTCACAATTCCAATCGAGTATCTTCAATAACCTCATCGGTTTCCAGACCTTTGCTTTCTTGGAAGGCCCGCGTCGGCTTCATAACATCAGATCATAAACTTGAAACGATCGAAAAGTCGTCCTGTCAGCGTCATACGTATAAATAGTAGACATTCTGGAACGCGAACCACAGCTTCAACCGTGACAGAACAACACGGTTAATACCTAAACAAGAAAGGTGAACGATCGAAAGCTGCAGCAACGGTTAGAGAACACAAAAAAAGATGATAATTTACCTGAAGCACTGCAATGACACAAATAGCAAGTCAACAAATCACCGCATTCACGCCTTCGCAGTCCACTTCTTCTTATGTTCAACATTAATACGAACTGAAACAAGTTGTATTTGGTTACCAAACTATAAAGATGGTAAATCAACCGCGTTATAGTCTGAAGTAAATTCTCGCGAAAATTGAAAACTTTTGTTGGGACAAAGTTCCGCGCTAGTGATACGACATTAAACTTCGCTTTCCTAGAGTCGCAACCTTACAACAATTACGTGTTGGCTGCGTTGGTCCAGGAAAATGAAAGCCAACTCCAGAAGCTTGCAACTGCAGATAAATAGTTGGATGTACTGAAGAAGAAGAAATCGCGTTGCAAATGCCGTTAAATTGTAGAACAATTTCATTGTGAAGTTTATTCCTAGTAAATGTTGACCATTACATTCGACGACATAAGCGTACATTTGTTTAATTCAAGTTTGTTCTTGCATGCTGCGCTTGCTCAGGACTTGCTCAGATTGTCAGCTTTCTCTGTGCCACTACGGACCGTCATCCGACGAGAACAAGGACATGATGGTTGTCTATTCCGATGACAGAGAAGAGATGAAGAGTAGGTGAGCATAAAGATATCAATTTTTTTTATTTCTTACAACAACTATAAAGCTTAATCGGCGGTCCTCCGTCCATCAGGCGCGCGCTCCGCTTTTCTTGCCCTCGGCGGCCACCCGCACGTTGTACTCGAATCTCAATTGTTGCTGAAAGCGGTGACTCGGATTGTTCATATTGTGATTGAAGAAACTTGCCGGAGTGCCGACGATAGCGTCTCTCACATCGTCGAGCAAGGGAGGTGCAACTTCAAAGTACTTGTGACCTAGTGCTTCGCTCGCCGTTAATCGTTTTTGTGGATTAATTACCAAAAGTTTTTCGAGTAGATCCAAATATTCGACCCCACCCAACTTGAACTTCTGGCTTAGGCGGTTCTGGCCTTTTTTGGGAACACGCATTTCTTCGCTCTCCACAAGTGGATATGAGGCAAATCCGGGCAGAGTTTCTTCATTTCTATTGTTTTCTTCTCGGCGGCATTCAATGTGTACTGCTTGTTCGCGAGTAGAGCGGCCAGATCAGCGGCGTAACAAGGCATGACCATAAGATACTGAATCTCGTTGGCGTTATCGTCTACTGCAATGATCCTGTTTGTGCACGATGAATGTTTTAACTGAACTTACCATGCTTAATTACTTCGACTAGTTCAGCTACAAAAGAAAGTGGGCTAACTCTCCTCAAAAGCATCACTTCGCGAAGGTCCGCTATAGGAAACTGGAAATGCAGAAAAAGCTGTTTACACGGCAAAGGGTAACAATTACATACACCGGAAGAGCGATCGTGTGTGAATCGTTTTAATGCAACAGTCATCGCCGTGTTTTTGCATCGACCTCTGAACACCTCGCTAAAAACACATTTGCAGTTTTTAGATATGAACGTAACCCTACCCGTACGTTCCTTGACCGACCTTGTCTGCTTGCTCATATTTTTCAAGCAGACTCGAGTTTCGGCCTTTGAAGTCTATTAGATATCGTTTCAACTTCATCGCATCAAATCCAGCTGTGATGGAGAACTTTGCAGCGGGAATGAAGCTAAACAATTCTTCGGAAGCAACAACTTCAGTACTATTTGCAGCGGGGGAATTCAAAGTCGTTTCACAAAATTGACTGATGAAGGAATCATTTAAATCACTCTTTTGTGGCTTTTTACGCGTCCGACTTCTTCTCTTCAGATTTTTTAACCGTTGTGGATGGTGTGGAAGTACCATCTGCTTTCCAATTATGTTGAATTTCTTGCCAAACCAAGCAAAAGTTCCTCAGATTCCCCTCGAAATGGGATGATCGAGCAATCCACACTGCCTGATCAACATATATCGAATGTCCGTAAGTTGTTTCACTGTTCTGTACAATTGGTTTCCGCATGACCAGGTCTCTTCGCGATTCAAACTTACACCTCCGTCCGCAACAACCACTGCAGTATTTTAATCCCAATTCTACTAATCAACAACAACCACAAGCGAAGATTGAGTAGGTAGCGAGGATTGGTCTATTGTACAATAACTGCTTTATTCAGCAGTGAACACACGCAATGGAAGTTTGCAAAGTAGAGCAGAGAAAGATCCGACGAAAAGCAGGGCGTGGAAAACCTGGCGGCAACTGCGCCAACTCCCGACCAAGCGATTTGAAAGGTGGGTAGTTGGTGTGTAGCAAATGTCTTTACACGGAATGCAACCTAGAACAGCGGAGTTCACGACTCGAGCGCTTTCTTCCATCAAACGCATGGCGGTTGGCTTTGTGATTCCCTTCGAAATGGGATGATCGAGCAATCCACACTGCCTGATCAACATATATCGAATGTCCGTAAGTTGTTTCACTGTTCTGTACAATTGGTTTCCGCATGACTAGGGCTCGTCGAGCCCTGGTTTTCGCCTTAAGAACTTGATTCAAACTTAAACCTCCTGTCTCAAGGACTAAAAGCTCAAATTCACCTACCTAACAGCTGAATTTAGGACTAACTACGACCTGAAAGATGACCTAAGTGGCGCGAAAAGTGCTCTCGAGTAGGAGCTCATTGGTTTAGGGAATTGGTGTTTAGGGAATTGAATTGCCCAAAATGTCCAAACGTGTCCAAACGACAACGTTTCTGTGATCGCGTCGCCCTGTAAAATTTGGTGAAATTTGTTCGTGTAAAATCGTTTTTACCTTTTTACAAAATTCCCCGTGGTATCGAACTGGTGCTTGGTTGGTTTAAATAGGAATAAGTCCACTGGGGTAATTTCGTCTCTGATTTCGGTGAGCGCTGATGACACGATGGGACAAACATGAGGGACCGGCAAGTCCCACACAACTTCTATTGTCATAGATTAGCGAGAATTACCTGCGAAATCGTGCATTCCAACAAAGGCTAGCTGGCTACGGTAAACGGTTGCAACGATTGAATTCACGCTGCGAGTTGTTCAACAGAGCAAACTCTTGATAGTTGCTGGAATAAACATTTTACAATCTAAAATATCACGTTCACTCACTTTAAATTGAAGGAAATCGCGTGGAGTCCGAGTCGGGTTAAAGAGAACGCGAAAGCGTATTCGGGCTCTTGTTTTTTTTGTTCGAATTTTACAGAATTAATGAAACTTTTCAATGCAATACTACAATTTTTCGCTAAAGCACACTGCATCCCAGACCATGTGTGAACAGGGAATCCCAGTTAAGTTCAATTTAAGAATGATATGGCGGCTGAAACAATCGGGAATCGCATGGAAAACCAAGCCTCTGCTTTTTAGTTGGCGAGCAAATTCATATAGATTACTTGTTATACATGGAACACCACTTCAATATAAATTTTTGTAACCAATCGGTAATAAGAGTGTGCCAGGGGTTGCCGTAAATTCCACAAAAAAATAAAGACATTTTTGTATGCCACCGTAATTGCCTTGCAATGCTATCGAGCTCATCAACCCAGGAAAGGAACCAGGAATGTTTGAAATTAAACAAAACAAAGCAATCAAAGAATTTTGTTCTCTACAAGATATCAACATTCAGATCGATTGGAAACTTACAATTGAAGGACACGAAGTGGCCCCCTCCGATTCGTCTGAAATTTAGCACAATCTACATGTGAGTAGTCAATTTCCAGCCAAATTCCAGACGAATCGGAAGGGGCCACTTTGTGTCCTTCCCTTGTTAGTCACATGCCAATATTATTGAGTGCATTTAAGCGAGCACTGAAAAATGATTTTTGAATTTTTAAAAAAGATCAAATTTTGAACTGTCGGTTGTACCTGGCAGGTACAGTTTTTCAATCTTTACACCATATTTGAAGATTTTATTTTTGGTGAAAACAATTTTTGTCGTTCGAGAGGGATTATTATTTTTTGTAGTTTAATTTGTATTTTAAAAGTAACTCATAAGAAATCCGCAGATTCAGACGATTCTGCCACAATAGTTTCGGTCTTGCCGCGACGAACGTTGGGCCCATCTACAGTACCCGTGCACAGCTAGGCGAGAAATAGACTATATCTAAGTTAAAGAAAAAAAAATGCTGGCCGATTAGTTGAAAGTTTATTGTTTTTTCAACGATTATTTAATTTATTCCTTTATTTATTAATTTATTATTTTATTAAATTTATTTATTTATTAAAAGTTAACAATTTGATTTAATTTAAGAAATATTTTTAAGCAGAGCACTCACAACAGCGGATCAGACTGTGCGAGGGCAGACACATAGCTGCCACATATCTTTTATACACGAATTATTTTCGAAACTGTGATTCCTTTGTCGCTTCGCTATGTGTCATCGGGAGCTTCGAATGTGGTCCTGTTCATGTGACGGCGCTAGTCAGTTGAAAATCTCGTTGAGTCGACCAGGCGCGGCTTGCCTTGGGCGTGGCTAGCTTCGGGTGAGTCAGTCTGAAAAGACAGCAGCCTAAGACATTTACAGGCTCTATCTTCGTCTCGCTTATAGATGAAGACTATCTAATCTCTGCTGAAGCGTAAAATTAACCAAAGGATGTCAGCAAGGTTTATTTGCGTTTACACGGCCTGTAGATTTCTTCTAAGAGGTAGCCAGAAAATGCCAACGGGAACATGGTAAAGGCGCGCATTGCATTTGTAACTGTGAATTTCGGTTGTCATGCGCGTTGGGGCAATGCGATGCCTCTGAAGGGGCAATCACACATTCCGCATGAGAATTCTACGCATTGACACGTTCTGAAGCACTCCCTGATTCTATTTATTCGTCCGTTTTGTTCCTTTTCAATAGAACCAATTCATTCAGTTGTTCTTTAACAGAACCAATTCACACACGAGAGGCGTCTTCAATCAAGTGAGTTTCTACTTTTTACGCGACCGACTTCTTCTCTTCAGATTTTTTTAACGATACCGTTCGGATGGTTTGCTTTCGGAATTCAAGTCGCGTTTTTGAATTTCCGCCAAACCAAGCGCATGTCTTGTCGTTTTATGGCCGCGCCGACGAGACGAGCCGGTCGCTCTCCTCTCCGCCGGCTGCCTCTTCTACACAGTGTCGTCGCGAATCGATCGATCGACCGAAGTTTTCTGTTTTTTTTTTGCTCGTTCCTCCGTTAGCAGCTATCATAGACGGTCGTGTCTTATCTCCTCTCAACTCACACCACAGGCTACTCCGAAGGAGTTAGCATAGCAGCCTGACGTGAAGCTCCAACAAGCAAAGACAGCTATGGTGGATCAATGCCAGCACTGGTAGGTATTCTATCCGACTAATTGCTTTCTGCCAATATTTCTCGTCTTTCGTATCTACTTCCTAACAAAATCCCTAAAAACTCCTCAGAAATGCGCTCACATGTGGTTCTATTAAATTGAGCTAAGCTTTTGTTCCAAGTTGGCTTAGAACCTAGTGTCCTGGTTTGCTTCGTATCTTCGTAGCACATACTACATACTACATACGGCCCACGCCCAGTCAGCTAATAATCTTGAACATCTTGTGAGACCAAGTTCACTAGTACAGTAGCCAATTCAGTGATCCAACCGTCTCCACGCAAATGTCCCCGGCATATTCATTTTCTGGTTTGATAGTTCAATGTAGAAACGTCATCACGAATGGTCGCAACCCGACACGCTCCTAAAATCTCCGATTAATTAGCTAAATGTGTGTTGCTACAATCTGCAAGTTGTGTTTTGAGTTTTTCGATTTAGAATTGATCTCAGCTTTTGCGCGAAGGAGGGCAACACGGCGCGAACGCGGCCGTGAAGCGCTTTGAGTGGCCGATTGAAAGAGAGCCCGTAGTCATTTGAAAGTACTTTCATGTTTTCAACTCTCAGTTTGCA